>SJYC01070676.1:0-48217 GCA_006408675.1 Madoqua kirkii
GTTTTAGAAAAGGCAGAGGAACCAGAGATCAAATTGCCAACATGCGCTGGATCATGGAAAAAGCAAGGGAGTTCCAGAAAAACATCTATCTCTGCTTTATTGACTATGCCAAAGCCTTTGACTGTGTGGATTACAATAAACTGGAAAATTCTGAAAGAAATGGGAACACTTGGCCTGCCTCTTGAGAACCTATATGCAGGTCAGGAAGCAACAGTTAGAACTGGACTTGGAACAACAGACTGGTTCCAAATAGGAAAAGGAGTAAGTCAAGGCTGTATATTGTCCCCCTGCTTATCAAACTTCTATGCAGAGTACATCATGAGAAATGCTGGGCTGGGCGAAGCACAAGCTGGAATCAAGATTGCCAGGAGAAATATGAATAACCTCAGATATGCAGATGACACCACCCTTATGGCAGAAAGTGAAGAGGAACTAAAAAGCCTCTTGAGGAAAGTGAAAGAGGAGGGTGAAAAAGTTGACTTAAAGCTCAACGTTCAGAAAACGTAGATCATGGCATCTGGTCCCATCACTTCATGGGAAATAGACGGGGAAACAATGGAAACAGTGTCAGACTTATTTATTTGGGCTCCAAAATCACTGCAGATGGTGATTGCAGCCATGAAATCAAAAGATGCTTACTCCTTGGAAGAAAAGTTATGGCCAACCTAGAAAGTATATTCAAAAGCAGAGACATTACTTTGCCGGCTAAGGTCCGTCTAGTCAAGGCTATGGTTTTGCCTCTGGTCATGTATGGATGTGAGAGTTGGACTGTGGAGAAGGCTGAGCCCCGAAGAATTAATGCTTTTGCACTGTGGTGTTGGAGAAGACTTGAGAGTGCCTTGGACTGCAAGGAGATCCAACCAGTCTATTCTGAAGGAGATCAGCCCTGGGATTTCTTTGGAAGGAATCCTCAAGTTGAAACTCCAGTACTTTGGCCACCTCATGCAAAGAGCTGACTCATTGGAAAAGACTTTGATGCTGGGAGGGACTGGGGGCAGGAGAAGGGGACGACCAAGGATGAGATGGCTGGATGGCATCACTGACTTGATAGACGTGAGTCTGAGTGAATTCCAGGAGTTGGTGATGGACAGGGAGGCCTAGCGTGCTGCGATTCATGGGGTCGCAAAGAGTCAGACATGACAGAGCGACTGAATTGAACTGAACTGATGTGTTTGTATATGTATTATAGATGCATAAGTAAGTCAGTGTTAGTCGCTCAGTTGTGCCCCACTCTTTGCAACCCCATGGACCACAGCCCACCAGACTCCTGTGTCCATGCGATTCTCCAGGCAAGGATACTAGAGTGGGTTGCCATTTCCTTCTCCAAGGGATCTTCCCAACCCAGGGATAGAACCTGGGTCTCCTGTGCTGTAGGCGGAGTCTTTACTGACTGAGCTACAAGGGAAGCATCAGTATAGATGCATGATATTGTCAAAAGTTAATTCATAAAGGAGTTCTATTTAATTGACTTAAAGGAAATTAAATATTCATGTAAATACTCAAAAATACAAAATAATCTGGCCAGAATGAATTTCAGGTTCATGTTATCTGAAAAATGTTCAGGACAAAACTGATATCTGGCATTGAAAGTGGTTTAAGCTTTTTGGTGTGATTAACATAGGCAGAGTTACACATGATCAGGATTTTCTAAGACTGGATAAAATTTAGTTGGGTAAATGGAGTTTGTTAGGAATGGGCTAAAACAAGACTCTGAAGTTTTCTTGAAATGCTACTTTTGACAAATAGATTAAGGTGATTTTTTTTGCTGTAAGTGATTTGTATTTGCTTTTGAGATCTTTATAACTTCGGATAGGGAATAAGTATTGTCTCCCAGTAACTTATGATCTTATCTGACTAAAAACTAACTTTGGGATGTTTTAGAGGGCTCCTGGGCTTCCCTGGTGGCTCAGAGGTTAAAGTGTCTGCCTCCAATGCGGGAGACCTGGGTTCGATCCCTGGGTCAGGAAAGACCCCCTGGAGAAGGAAATGGCAACCCACTCCAGTACTCTTGCCTGGAGAACCCATGGATGGAGGAGCCTGGTAGGCTACAGTCCACGGGGTTGCAAAGAGTCAGACACGACTGAGCGACTTTATTTACTTACTTATTTACTTACTCACTTAGAGGGCTCCTGAGTTATCTTAAAGAGAAATATTTAACTGGGGTTATCTGGTATGTTATGTTAAATGCGATCATTTCTAATTCTGGTTATTGTAACCAAACTTTATGTTACACTAAATCAGATATTTGACCATGCCTTTTGAGTCTTCTGTCATTTATAGATATTTCTGTCTGTATAGATATTGCTGGTACAAACATGTTTCATCAATCAAAAAGATACATAAGAAGACTAAGGAACCAGTTACAGCAGTTCTACATCAGGATGATGGCTATGTAGGGATTTCTACTCAGCCTTGAAGCAATTTACAGAAGATGGACCTTCACCCTTCTGCTTCCCATAAGAATATGGGAGTGGAACCTCTGAGTAGGAATGTAACAAGAGGGAAAGGGGCAGGGCATAACCTTTGAAAGAATGACACAACCCAAGGACACAACATAAAACGATTAGAATAAATTGCTACCAATTAATCATGACCAGGATGGCAGATAGGACTAGACCTTGATCCTTAATCAGCAAGTGCAATGATACACCCAGAGGTGCCCTGGCAGTTTCAAGGCACTGTTAAAAGACCAAGGAGTGGGAGGTGGCTGAATCCTGGAGATCTCCACCCTTTCCCCCAAAATAGTTGGAATAATCCTCCCACTAATTAGCATATGAAATTACCCAGCCTATAAAAACCACCCACGCCAAATTTCAGGGCTGTGCTCGCCCTCTGCAATGACCCACACTCTGGAGTGTGCTTCCCTCTATACGAATAAATCCACTTCTTATCTATCACTTTGTCTCTCATTGAATTCTTTCTGCGATGAGACATCAAGAACCTGAACTTCATTAGGTTCTGAAACCAAGTACTGTGGGTTTTGGCTGGGTTGAACCATGTGGGTTCAAGTATCAAGCAGGATTTTGGCTATGTTTGAGTTCCAGCCACATAAGTTCAAGTCCTAAGCTGGGTTTTGGCTGGGTTTGAGTCCTAGCACATAGTTTTCATTCCAGTCTCAAAGAAAGGCAATGCCAAAGAATGCTCAAACTATCACACAATTGCACTCATCTCACAGGCTGGTAAAGTAATGCTCAAAATTCTCCAAACCAGGCTTCAGCAATATGTGAACCGTGAACTCCCTGATGTTCAAGCTAGTTTTAGAAAAGGCAGAGGAACCAGAGATCAAATTGCCAACATCCACTGGATCATGGAAAAAGCAAGGGAGTTCCAGAAAAACATCTATTTCTGCTTTATTGACTATGCCAAAGCCCTTGACTATGTGGATCACAATAAACTGTGGAAAATTCTGACAGAGATGGGAATAACAGACCACCTGACCTGCCTCTTGAGAAATCTGTATGCAGGTCAGGAAGCAACAGTTAGAACTGGACTTGGAACAACAGACTGGTTCCAAATAGGAAAAGGAGTAAGTCAAGGCTGTATATTGTCCCCCTGCTTATTTAACTTCTATGCAGAGTACATCATGAGAAATGCTGGGCTGGAGGAAGCACAGCTGGAATCAAGATTGCCAGGAGAAATATGAATAACCTCAGATATGCAGATGACACCACCCTTATGGCAGAAAGTGAAGAGGAACTAAAAAGCCTCTTGAGGAAAGTGAAAGAGGAGGGTGAAAAAGTTGGCTTAAAGCTCAACATTCAGAAAACGTAGATCATGGCATCTGGTCCCATCACTTCATGGGAAATAGATGGAGAAACAGTGGAAACAGTGTCAGACTTTATTTATTTGGGCTCCAAAATCACTGCAGATGGTGATTGCAGCCATGAAATCAAAAGACGCTTACTCCTTGGAAGAAAAGTTATGGCCAGCCTACAAAGTATATTCAAAAGCAGAGACATTACTTTGCCGACTAAGGTCCGTCTAGTCAAGGCTATGGTTTTTCCTGTGGTCATGTATGGATGTGAGAGTTGGACTGTGCAGAAGGCTGAGCACCGAAGAATTGATGCTTTTGCACTGTGGTGTTGGAGAAGACTTGAGAGTCCCTTGGACTGCAAGGAGATCCAACCAGTCCATTCTGAAGGAGATCAGCCCTGGGATTTCTTTGGAAGGAATGATGCTAAAGCTGAAACTCCAGTACTTTGGCCACCTCATGCAAAGAGCTGACTCATTGGAAAAGACTCTGATGTTGGGAGAGATTGGGGGCAGGAAGAGATAGGGACGACCAAGGATGAGATGGCTGAATGGCATCACTGACTCGATAGACTTGAGTCTGAGTGAATTCCAGGAGTTGGTGATGGACAGGGAGGCCTGGCATGCTTCGATTCATGGGGTCGCAAAGAGTCAGACACGAGTGAGCGACTGAACTGAACTGAACATGAGTTCAAGTCCCAATCTGTGGTTAACGGTTTCAACTGGACACACAGAAATGGGTCAGGAGGTCAGAGGGCTGGATCTGCAAAGATGGGGCCTGAAGGCGGAAGCTATGGGGAGAACTGGGAGGATGGATGTCCCAGGCAGAAGGCACAGCATATACAAGGGCCCCAAAATGAGATGATCTTGGAGTGAAGGAGGAAACAGAGCAGGCTCTGTCTTGAAAGCAGGACTCTATCTTGGGCTGGACTGTGGACTTTGAGCTATATGTCCAGTATCTAGGGAAATGACATACCAGCTGGAAAACCAGGCCCAACTGGAAAACCAGGTTCCCAGAAGGAAGAGGCCTAGGGCTCTCCATCACCTAAAAGAATGCCTTAATTATCTGTGTAACCGAACAGAATCATACATTCTATTATGCTTATTGGGGTATGACCACAGGCCTATTAATAATTGTCCACTGTTAACTACATAGGCTTAATGCATATTAATCACGTGTTAACTTTGATTGTATCTTTCTTTTTCCTTTGTTCAGACTAGTTTCAGGGAACCTTATACACTTAGGGTATATAAGGTTTTCACAAAAGCTGGTCAGGGTCCTGGGCTAAAAGGAGACTCTGCCTTGGGCCCGCTGTTGTAATAAACTGCACTCTGCTATCTGCATTGTCCTTCTGAGTGAATTTGTTTCCGGGAACACATGGCTACAACAGGAGCATTTGAACTGCAGCCAGGAAGCTGTGGTTTGAGCTGGGAGAGTAAGGAGGAGATGGAATAGATCATAGAGACAAGTCACATGGGACCTTGTGGGCTGAGGAGAGGGTAGTTTTGAGGGTTATGGCACCTTTGGAGCAAGGAAATTACACATCTGAGTTCTTTTTGCAGGGAGGTGGGCTGTGTTAGGTCTTTGTTGCTGCACGTGGCCTTTCCTTAGTTGCAGTGTGCACACTGCTCGTTGCCACGGCCTCTCTAGCTTTGGAGCACGGGCTCTGTAGCACATGCGCTCAGTAGTTGCAGTGCATGGCTTAGCTGCCCCACTTGGTTCCTTCCCGGAGCAAGGATCAAACCCGTGTCCCCTGCATCGGCAGGCGGATTCTTAACCATTGGACCACCAGGGAAGCTTGTGGCATGATTGGCTTTAAGTTTTAAGAAGCACTGTGGCCGCTGTGGAGGCTGTTGAAGGCGGAGGCTGAGACAGCATCCAAGCCAGCGGAGGATGAGTCAGGGGTTGCAGGGGGCTCTACCAGCTAGATCTGACCTCATCCTGCCACTGCTCAAAAACCTCCTGTGGCTCCCCATTGCCCTCGGGAAAGCCACAAAATCCTGCCACACTGGATTGAACGGTGTCTCACACAATTTCCCATCCACCTGGAAACTCAGATATGGTCTTATGTGAACACAGAGTCTGCAGATGTCGTTAAGGAAAGGCTCAGATAAGACTGAGGTAGGAGATAGACTCCAGGTTGAGCGTTTACAATCAGCCACCTTTCTGTTTGCATTTACTGAGGCAATAGACAGATGGACTCCAGCTGAATAACTTACAATCAGCCGCCTGTTTGCTCTCCAAATATAAGTAACGACGGAAACAGGGTAAAGAGCCAGTCTTTGTCCCTTGTAAACATCTCAAGGAAATAATCACGGAAAGGACAATAACCTTGACAATAACCAACAGGTTATATCAATAACCTCAGATAAGCAGATAACATCACCTTAATAGCAGAAAGTGAAGAGGAATTAAAGAGCCTCTTGATGAAGGTGAAAGAGGAGAGTGAAAAAGCTGGCTTAAAGCTCAACATTCAATAAACTATGATCATGGCATCTGGTCCCATCATTTGATGGCAAATAGATGGGGAAACAATGGAAACAGTGACAGACTTTATTTTCTTGGGCTCCAAAATCACTGTGGACGGTGACTGTCGCCATGAAATTAAAAGACCCTTGCTCCTTGGAAGAAAAGCTATGACAAACCTAGACAGCGTATTAAAAAGCAGAAATATTACTTTGTCTACAGAAGTATGAATATCAAAGCTATTGTTTTTCCAATAGTCATGTACAGATGTGAGAACTGGACAATAAAAAAGACTGATGCCGAAGAATTAATTGATGCCTTTGAATTGTGGTGCCGAAGAAGACTCCCTTGGACTGCAGGGAGATCAAACTAGTCCATCCTAGAGGAAATCAACCGTGAATATTCATTGGAAGACTGATGCTGAAACAGAAGCTACAATACTTTGGCCACCTGGTGCTAAAAGAGTCAATTCCTAGGCAGGTGGATCCGGGGGTCCCCGAGGAGGAGAAAGGAGTCTGGAATTCTCAAGGAGGAGGAAAGGATAAACGTTTTTTTCTACATTCCTTAGTAAGGATTATATAACCATAATGTACCCTGCTTAAGGACATGTTTCTCCTTCCTGAAAACCTTCTGACTAATCCTGTTATCTTAAAATGTATATTATGGGAGTGGGTCTAGTAAGATCTTCACAATCTTGAGACATTCTCTTGATTTATTGTAATAAGCAATTAAAAAGTACGTAATCCCCTTGCTAAGACCAGGGAACAGAGCACTCTTCATCCCCCTTCTGATGTCTGTGTCAGAAGCTTTCTCTGTCCCTTTTTCACTTTAATAAAACTCTGCTACATAAAAGCTCTTGAGTGATCAAGCCTCGTCCCTGGTCCCGAAGCTAAATCTTCTTCAGAGATCACGAATCCGACATCGTTCACCATAAGCTATCAATGCGAAGAGCCAACTTATTGGAAAAGACTGTAATGCTGGGAAAGACTGACGGCAGGAGAAGGGGATGGCAGAGGATGAGATGGTTGGATGGCATCACCGATTCGATGGACATGGGTTTAAACAAACTCTGGGAAATGGTCAAGGACTGGGAAGCCTGCTGCACTGCAGTCCATGGGGTCGCAAAGAGCCGGAGACTGAACAGCAACAGCAAAGGACAGAGAGAGGCAAAACCCTGCCTCTCTTTGTAAAGAGATTCAGGGATAAGGGAGTAAAGGATTAAGGAATCTCCACTTCCCCTTTTTAGGATAAAGGAGACACAAATAGCCTCCCTGAGGTCAAAAGTCAGAGGATAATTCCAAGTTGTAATGCATCTTGCTCCTTCCAGGAGCATTCACTTAGAGATCCGTCTTGGCTAAGGGGTGCACGCGCATCCCGGGGAAGGTGGGGGCTCCTGAGACAAATAGCCAGGGGAGGAACAAAGCAAGAGGCTGGCCTGAGTGAAGACAAAGACCCTGAGAACTTCCTCCTTATAAAGGATTTAAACTTCCCGAAAGTGCAACTCTCTCTCTGAGCTCACCCGTGTGCCTTTTCACATGTACTTTTCCATAAATTTCTTACTTTACTCTTTACCTTCTGCCTCCTCGCCTGAACTCATTCTGACTAGGCAGGCAAGGACTAGGGATTCTAGCCCTGACTGCTGGTTCCTGTGGCCCAGTAGTTAGGACTCCCGGTCTGGGAAACTAAGACCTTGCTTCCAGTTACACCTCGCTGCTGTTTGCTGCAAGCTGCTGTTGACTGCTGTGCACGTCCGGAATCAAGATCGTGTGGGATTAGGGTGAACTCTGAATCCAACGAGAGTGTTTTTATAAGAGACCAAACTGGAAATCCAGAGGACACGGGAAAGAAGGATGATGTGAAGATGGGAGCAGAGGTTGGAGAGACGCACCTACAAGCCAAGGACTGCCAGTAGCTGGGATTGATTTCCCTGATGGTCCAGTGGCTAAGACTTCAAGCTCCCAGTGCAGGGGGTCTGGGTGTTTGACCCCTGGTCAGGGAACTAGATCCCACATGCTGCAACTAAGGCCTGGTGCAGCCAAAAAAAAAAAAAAGATTGCCAGCAGCCACCAAAAATTGAGAGAGGCAGGGGATAGAATCTTCATGAGGGCCTTTCAAAAAGAACCAACCTTGCCAATACCTTGATTTCTGGCCTCTAGAACTGGGAGGGTATGTTTCTACTATTTTAAGCCATCCAGTCTGTGGCCATTATAGCAGCCTTAGGAAACGAATATACATGTGAATGGATCACATAGTCAAACACCATTTTCCCCCCCAAGAGGGTCAAATCATATAATTTCCATCTCAGGATTAAGGGAGGAGGCAAGTGAAAAGAAGGGTGAGGGTTGGACCGATAAGTACCCACTGTGATACATGGAGAAAACCATAAATCAGAAAGATACATGCACCCCAATGTTCACTGTAGAACTGTTTACAACAGTCAGGATACGGAAGCAACCTAAATGTCCATCAACAGATGAATGGATAAAGAAGCTGTGCTACATATATACAATGGAGTATTACTGAGCTATACAGAGTAATGAAAGTGTGCAATTTGCAGAGATGTGGATGGACCTAGAGACAGTCATACAGAGTTAAGTAATCAGAAAGAGAAAAACAATTAGTGTATAATATCACTTATCTGTGGAATCTAGAAAAATGATGCTGATGAACTTATGCACAAAACAGAAATAGAGACACAGATGCAGAGAACAAATGTATGGGTACCAAAGAGGGAAGAGTGGGTAGGATAAATTGGGAAATTGGGATCGACATATACACACATTTATGTATAAAATAGATAACTAATGAGAACCTACTGAATAGCACAGGGAACTCTGCTCAGTGCTCCGTGGTGACCTAAAGGGGAAGGAAATCCAAAAGAAGAGGGAATATACATATAGCTGAGTCACTTTGCTATTCAACAGAAATTAACACAGCATTGTAAAGCAACTATACCCTGAATTTTTTTTTTTTAATATATCCACCATGAGGGGACTTCCCTGGTAGTCCAGTGTCTAAGACACCATGCTTCCACTGCAGGGGACACAGTTTCAATCCCTAGTCGGGGAGTTAAGGTCCCATGTGCCATGCAACATGGCCAAAAAATAAATAAATAAATAAAATCCACCGTGACTCATTCACACATTCATGTGTGTGTTCACTGATAAGCGGACCTTACATGAGTTTAAGGCTTGAGACGTGACAGAGACCTGGATTTGAATCTTGAGCTTGGCTGCTCCCTCCCTGTCTGAACTAGGCAAACAGCCAGCTCCCTTGGCCTTAGTTTCCCCACTGTGTATTGTGATGACTCTCCAATTGTTATTAAGTTTCTAGAAGTGTTGGTGTGTCTGCAGCTGTCAGGGGAAAATCCCAAATGAGGGTTGACCTTGGCTTGTCCCTTTTTCTTGTGAGAAAATGCAAAGTTGCTTCAGATTCTGCAGGCATCTTATTTATTTACTATTGAGGAGACAACAAGAAGGGTGTCAAAGGCAGGGAGCGGGGCACCTGGGGCTCCTCTGAGGTGAGAACATTTGAGAAGAGTGTCTGGCATCTGCAAAACCAAGGATCCTCCAAACCAGATTTGGGGTCTGGTGGTATCCCTAGTTGGTCCCCTAGAGGACAGGTGGCCTGGGTGAGGTGGTGAGCACCTTGCCCTAGGAGGTAATCAATAGCATCCCCCTAGATATGGGGTTTCATGGTGCTGTGTGGCATCAGGAGTTCACCAGACTGGACTCCTGTGGGTCTCAGGCTCCCCCGAGGCCATGCCCCAGGAGGATTCAGTGGGGACAGAGGGTCAGCAGGTCTTGCCGGGTGCAGCCGCTGAGGCAGCAGTGGCGGGCAGGGTTGATGGCAGTTGCCCGGCGGTGGTGGTGATGGCGAGAAGCCTGCGGCAGGGGCTGTGGGGCCAGTACCAGCACGGGGTCCCCACTGGCCATCAGCCCATGGAGGAGATGTTGTCCTTCCAGCCACCGTAGGAGCTCACCTGGGAACAGGGAGGAATTCAGCAAGAGGACACCAACCACACTGTCTGCATGGCAGCCAGACATGCATCACGCACACAAATAGCAAGTAAGCATTTATAAAGTGCCTACTCTATACCAGGCCCAGACTGAATCACCCCATCCAGACATGTACACGCTCGACCCACGCCCACACTCAGGTCTCCAGCTGTGCACACTCCCATGTGCCACCTATGGTAAGAAGGCATAGAGGCTTCACAGAGCAGAAGACAGTAAGGGTGGCATGTGATATGTGCATGTATGTACACACCAAACTCAGCCACTGACCCTCGTAGCCCCTCCCAGTTCCCCAAGCCCACCACGTGCATCTCGGCACACCCCTCTGGACCTGAGTCACACAGACTCACACACATAGGATGCCTGTGACAGATGTTGTACATAATACCCTCTGCCCCAGGGTCGGGTCTGCGGTGAAGAGAGCTAGGTGCTGACCCGGAGCGAGCAACTTAAGGGGGCTCCAGGAACACTCAACAGTCAAGATCACTCTTACTATAACTGAATATTTTACTAGTAAAATTAACCCCAAAATTCTGAAGATCAAAATATTGAAGTTGTAAATAAAGATAGGATCAGATCTGACCTTGCACTTGTTAAGACTCTACCTTGCTTCGCACTGACTCCCTTGCCAGGCAGGGGCTCCTCTCCGCAGACTCACACACGCCAGAGCAGGAAGCCAGAACGTGCATGCAAATCCGTCTGCAGACACCCACGCCCCTACCCCGCCCCAGAGACCTCAGCGCACAGTCCTTGCCTGCCCCCACTCACGGTCGCCGCCAGCCACAGGCCGCCTGTCCTCGGAAGACCAGCGCGGGCCACCACACAGCCTCACGAGCGCGCGCACAAAGTGGTGGCCACACAGTTTCTCCGGCACCTCCTGCGCGGCTGCAGGACCGAGGGCGATCGCAAGGGCCGGGCCCAGCAGCACCAGAGCCCAGGTGAGCGGATGACGGTCCATGGTGGAGAGAGGCACCGGGCCCCAGCGGGGATCCGTCTTATAGGCGCCCGGCCTCCCCAGCTGGGAGCCTTGGAGCAGGGACAGAGCCTTCCCAAAGGACAGCCCAGAGAGGTCAAGGGCAGGGTCAGGGCAAGCCTCGTGGAACCTCTGACAGTTGAGTTTTCTTATTTTTATGATGTGAGTGCCTGACATCCTTTGATTGCCCAGGCATCAGCTTCAACCATGGCTCTCTGATAAATATGACTAAGATGCCCGACTACCTCTTTCCACATTTGTTTTAGACATCTTGACTTTAGTATTTTACCATTGGGGCCACTTGGGCTTTTTTGCTGTTTTTACTTCGTTTTTTCTTCTCTTCTTATGCTTTAAACTCCAACCCATGTTAAATTCACCAGTAAGAGTGAGCCCACGGACCTCTATGCTCCCATGCTTGACCCCAGTAAAAGCATGAACCCAGGCCAACGCTGCTTCCTCTACAAGAACCTGGCCCCCGGTGTGCTGTGTCATTTCCAGGTGTGCCGTGTAATTTATAAGTAATAAATCTTTATTTTTTCACACTTTCCTGTTATTGCTGAAAGAAATCTTGCAATTGTAATAAAACTCCCAGGGCCAGTCTGACCACCACATTGATTATTGATAGGCTGTGTGTGTGCATGCTAAGTCGCTTCAGTCGTGACCAACTCTTTGTGACCCTATGGACTGTAGCCCACCAGGCTCCTCTGTCCACAGGCTTCTTCAGGCAAGAATACTGGAGTGGGTTGCCATGCCCTTCTCCAGGGATCTTCCTGACCCAGGGATGGAACCCATGCATTGGTATGCTGGGTTCCTTACCACTCATATCTCCTGCATTGGCAGGTAGGTTCTTTACCACTAGCACCACCTGGGAAACCCACTGATAGGCTGAGACCCACACAAAATGGGCATGGTCTGTCTTCCTGGGTATATCTTTCCCAGGGGGACCACTGAAGAGTCTTTTGTATTTTTTTAATTCTTTTAGAGAGGAGAAATAAACTTAGATATAATAATTCCCTGGGATGGTGCTGGTGAGCATCCAATCAACTGAGACCAAGGACATTAGAATCTTGTTATCCTTATTACTGTACAGATAAGGAAACTGAGGCTCAGAGAGGGGACCTCATACTTGCCCAAGGTCACAAGAGGCCAGGCCCCAGGGCTGGGGGTATTTGTTGGTTCTGCCTCCACATCAGAGTCTCTTTGGGTCGGACAGGGGCTTGAGGCCTCTACTGGGAAATTAAGGCATAAAGGTTACTCAATTCAGTGCAGGGGAGACCCTGAGCTGAAAACCCTGTGTTGAAGCCCCCTACCACTTTTCTCCAAAGCAGACTATGACAGTAGGTACAGAGATCTCTGTCTCTCCCATGCTCCCTGTGTCCTTCTCTGAGTCTTTTTCTGTGTCTCTCTGTCTCTGTCACTCTCCAAATCTTTCCATCAGTCCTGAGGAGCAAACAGAGGGCTGCCTTGGCCCCCAGTAATGTTGGACCCATCTTCATAGCCTAACCCTCCCAATAGGGCCTTGCCCTCTGATCTCCCCCAGAGCAGCCTGTTCCCTCCACCCCCAAGAGGCTGTAATCAGCTCCCCAGGACAGAGCCAAGGCCAGCAGCTGGGGTTTGGGGGAGGGCTTCTGTCCTTGAGGGCCTCACCCTCCTGTACCTCCTCCCCCAGCATGTCCTGAGGCTCCCACTGTAGTCCTCAGGGGTCTCTTCCTCCCAACTCTGATCACATTCCTCCCTGGCTCACACACCCCCAAGAATTCCCATTGCCCAAGTCCAGCAACAAACCATCCTTTCCACTGAATGTCTTTATTCATTCAATGAACACTTCCAGAGTCCTCTTTGTGCCCACCCCGGCCCAGCTCCCTAAGCAGCCTCCAGCTCAGAGGAGACAGAGCTGGATATAGAGGTACCCCAGGCCTAGAGCTGGAAGAATAGGGCTGATTGGGAGTAGTGGGAGAATCCCAGGGAAGGCTGCAAGGAGGTGATAGCTGGGGTTTTGAGAGTTGAGTAAGAGTTTTCCAGGGAGGCAAAAGTGGCAGAAAAACCTTGCAGGCAGGTATGAAGGAGTGGTGGGGGCTGAGCCACACTAGATGCCTTCCCACAAACTTCCAGAAGTTGACTCTGTGGAGCCCAAGGGCTAACACTATTGCCCATTATACAGAGGGTGGCCCTGAAGCCAGAGAAAGGAAGCAACTAGCCCACCATCACACAGCAAGTAAGTGGCAGAACCACGGGCTCCAACCCCTGCACTCTGAGCCTTTTCCTCTCGCCATGCTGTTTCCTCTGCCAAGAATGCCTTTCCTTCCTTCAACTGATGAAAAGCTCCTGTTAGGCTCCATTGTCATCAACTGTACGATCCTCTTGTCCAGACAGAAAGGGCCCCAGTGTACAGAAGCCCTGAGACACTCAAGTTCAGAGGCTGGGGACCTCAGCCTCTCCTGGTCTCTTACACGGTTCCAAACAGTCCCACAGGCTCCCCCTCAAAGAGTGGATTTTCAGCCCGGACAGTTGCTCTTGTCCTTGGCTTTCTCCAGTTAAAGAGGGAGAAGGGAATAGAAGCTTCAGATGATATATTTAAAGCTACATAAAGTCTCCTCTGAAAATGAAAACAGGAAGCTGCAGGCCAGACCCTGAGAGGCTGGGAAGATGTAAGGGCTTTCAATGTGGTCCCTTGATTCTGGGGAGTGGATGGAGCTCATTAGACCCCATCATGACATCTGCCTTGAATCTTTCCAAGTTCAAAGAGCCACAAGGCTGCTGTTGCCCTGCAAGGCAGGGCTGCTCCCCCAAGTGCAATGTCAGTTACCCTATGAGGGGTCTCTGTGAAGCAGGAGGACCAGACCTGCTCAAGGTCACACAGAAAGTCCATGGAGACCAGAACCTAGAGGTCTGTGTGCAGGACATATGAAAAATGACAGAGAATGGTGTTCTTCCTCTAGACAAGCAGGGAAGGCGAGAGTCTCATGGCTCTGGACACTATCCCCGGCTTCCACTCCACAGTGCATCCAGCTGGGGGCCCAGGGCACTGAATGATGGCCGGTCTTGAGGGTTAGGGGCCCAGCACAGCTTCATGAGCTCGTGAACCTGAGGGGTGGAGAAGAGACACAGGGTCACATGGGAGTGGTAGAAAGGACATGACTCCTGTTTGCAGTTTTAAAGTATAAACTAGACTCCATCCCTTCCCATGGCTCCCTATGGGTCTTAGAAAAAAATTTCATCCCCTCCCGTCTCCCTTCCTCTACCGCCCCCTCCATCACCTCCTCTCATGTTCCATGCAGCCACATTTGCCCCCATTTCATTTTTCAAATACACTAAACTCATTTCCACCTCAGGGCCTTTGCATCTGTTTTGTGCTCCACTGAAAATGCTCTCTCCCAGCTTTCCCCTTGGATGGTATCCTCTTCCTCCCTCAGGCACCACCCCCTCTAGGAAGCTGCTCCTGACTATACCTCCCTTAACTCTTTCTAGACGTTGATCACCACCAGAATGTTCTTGTTAGCTTCTGGTGGTTGCAAGAAGGAGGGGTATTATCTGTTCTGTCCTCCACTGGGTCCCCAGCACCCAACACAAAGCCCAGCACACAGAGCTCAATAAATGTCTGTGGCTTGAGCAAATTAATTTGTGAATGACCAGCCACATGTCAGACACTTCTACAAAAGCTCTGATGAGAAACTGTAAGAATCATCATTTACTGAGCATCGACTGTATGCTAGACTCTGAGATGAGCACTGGAGAGGTGTTAGCAAATTGGTCCTTCCCCACCCTATAAGGCATTGTTATTCCCATTTTGGAGATAGGTAAACTGAGGCTCTGAAAGTGTTTGTGCTTTACCATACAGTGAGAGAGCAGCAAAGCAGAGGCCAGAAATCCCCTTCAGCCTCATTCCTTGATCCCTGCTCTCAACCAAGAGATATCTTCGGTGGAGAGTAATTCAGAGGGATCAGCAGGCTTGCCCAAGAGACACCATGGTGAATCTACAAAGTGGGAAACTGAGGCAGGCCCTCCAGACCTCACCTCACTAGGACAGGCAGGAGGTGCGGGCAGCCTCTGGCCCTCAGCCAACAGCTCCAGGAGGCGGCAGAGGGCTGGAACATCTCTCTCACATCCCATCATCCTCAGGAACTCCTGAGCCAAGGGGGAGGGCCGAGGTGGGGGAGGAGCCATCCAGCATGGAGAGGGGAGGAGCCGCCCGTAATCGTGGGGATCAGCCACAGTGAAGGGAGGAAGGGAATCACCCACCTGTGATAAGGGAAGGGGGCCCTCCTACTGAGGAGGAGGAGTTGTCTGTGATGGATGGGGAAAGGGGCTGCCTTTTGATTGGAGGGGAGGAGTGGGAGGTATCAGTCATAGTAAAAAGAGGTCCTCCTGGAGCATCTAAGGCTGGGAGCGGGTAACCCTCACTCAGCACAGAGGACAGGGGTTGACCTGAGGGGGAAGAGGGTATGGGGAAACCAGGGGTGCCAACTCACGGCTGAGGGGCTACAGTTCTTGTCACTGTAGGTGAAGAGCTCGTACAGGACGACCCCGAAGCTCCAGACATCCGACTGGCGCGAGAAGATGTTGTCCGAGAGGGACTCTGGGGCATACCTGGAGGGGGCCAGGGAGGTGTTGGGATGTGATAGTAAGGCAGAGGACAGGAAAGGGCGCAGTCCTGGACTAGGGTAGGTGGTCCAGGTAGGTGACTATGAGAAAATCAGTCCCAGTCAGTTCTGAGGTCTCAGTTTCCCTGGCAGTGGGATGGGAGGTTGCTCCAAAGCTGTGAGGTGCCAGGACGGGGCCAGGGCTGAGCGGGGAAGGGGAGCAGGGCCAGGAAGGGGCGGAGCCAGAAAAAGAAAAGGAGCACGATGGGGAGGAGCCAGAGCTATGGGGGCGTGGCCACAGCAGGTCCCCTCCCCCGGGAGGCAGGGCGGAACTGAAAAGCACAGAGGCGGAGATGCTTGGGCAGTACAGAGGAAGGGTGGGGCTGGGAGGAGGTCCCTACCAGAAGATGGGGCTCTGGCCTGGCTCGCGGACAACGTAGTAGTCTTTGTCGAGAGGCAGCAGCTTGGCGAGGCCGAAGTCGGCAATCTTGACGTGCGTCTCGCTTTCCACCAGGATGTTCCGGGCTGCCAGGTCGCGGTGCAGGCAGCGGCAGGAGCCCAGGTACTCCTGCCCTATGGGCGGGTGTGGGGTGTGGACCCCCAGGATGACTCCGCAGGGGCCCCAAGTCTGACATGGAATCCAACAACAGCCGCAACCCAGATCCCAAGCCTAACCCTACCGCTGGCCCATCTTGCACTCCAGTCCTCACCTTCTTACTGTTTTGGACCTACTAGAAGTGGGCTGCCATCTATGGGGTCACACAGAGTCGGACACGACTGACGTGACTTAGCAGCAGCAGCAGCAGGTGTTAGTCGCTCAGTCATGTTCGACTCTTTGCGACCCCATGGACTGTAGCCCACCAGGCTTCTCTGTCCATGGGATTCTCCAGGCAAGAATCCTGGAGTGGGTGGCCAGACCCTCCTCCAGGGTATCTTCCCGAGCCAGGGGTGGAACCCAGGCCTCCTGCACTGCAGGCAGATTCTTCACCGTTTGAGCCACAAGATAAGTCCTCGACCTTAGCCCTAACTCAACTGCATTTCCAGCCTAACCTGGACCCCAAACTTCAACCCTCAGCCTTCCTGGCGAATCCATGCAGACCCCGCCCACCAAACCAGCTCTGTGGATGCGGCAGGTCCACTGTTGCCCTGCTCTCCTGCGCCCCGCACCTTGCAGATCTGTGAGGCGTAGAGGAGCAGGCGGCCAGCGTCGAGGCGGGCGCGGTGCCGCTGCAGGAAGTCGCGCAGGCAGCCACTGGGCAGATACTCCATGACCAGCCGCAGGCTCTGGCGGCCTAGGGGTGGAGGGGGAGGTAGGGAGGAGTCACCACAGGGTCTAACTTCGTCTCCTTCCCTTCCCCATTCTTCCTCCTCGATCAGGGTGGGACCTTGTGTCCCCTCCAGGCCTCAATATTGCTTTCTATAAAGTGGGAACGGCCACAGTGACACGTATCGCTAATCTATTTGAGTACTTTCTATAATATACATTAATTCTTTTCAACCTCATAACGACCCGTTTTTTTCAGGTGGGAAAACTGACGATGCCAAGGTAGTCCGCAGGCTTCCCCAGTGGCCTGCAATGCAGGAGACTTGCAGGAGATATTCAGGTTTGATCCCTGAATGGGGAAGATCCCCTGGAGCAGGAAATGGCAACCCACTCTGGTATTCCCGCCTGGAGAATCCCATGGACAGAGGAGCCTGGTGGGCTACATTCCAGGAAGGGGAGTCACAAATGAGTCGGACAGGACTGAGTGACTAAACAACAAGGCAGATCTGGATGCAGACCCCGCCCACCAAACCAGCTCTGTGGATGCGGCAGGTCCATGTTGCCCTGCTCTCCTGCGCCCCGCACCTTGCAGATCTGTGAGGCGTAGAGGAGCAGGCGGCCAGCGTCGAGGCGGGCGCGGTGCCGCTGCAGGAAGTCGCGCAGGCAGCCACTGGGCAGATACTCCATGACCAGCCGCAGGCTCTGGCGGCCTAGGGGTGGAGGGGGAGGTAGGGAGGAGTCACCACAGGGTCTAACTTCGTCTCCTTCCCTTCCCCATTCTTCCTCCTCGATCAGGGTGGGACCTTGTGTCCCCTCCAGGCCTCAATATTGCTTTCTATAAAGTGGGAACGGCCACAGTGACACGTATCGCTAATCTATTTGAGTACTTTCTATAATATACATTAATTCTTTTCAACCTCATAACGACCCGTTTTTTTCAGGTGGGAAAACTGACGATGCCAAGGTAGTCCGCAGGCTTCCCCAGTGGCCTGCAATGCAGGAGACTTGCAGGAGATATTCAGGTTTGATCCCTGAATGGGGAAGATCCCCTGGAGCAGGAAATGGCAACCCACTCTGGTATTCCCGCCTGGAGAATCCCATGGACAGAGGAGCCTGGTGGGCTACATTCCAGGAAGGGGAGTCACAAATGAGTCGGACAGGACTGAGTGACTAAACAACAAGGCAGATCTGGATAAATAAGATCAGTCAGTAGCGCCCTTGCTGGTGTTCTCAGACCACCTAAAATTGTCGTGCAGAAGGATGAGGGTGTGTAATTTGAAGAGCGCTTCACCTGGGCCATAGCTGACACCCCGGTACTTGACAATGAAGTCGCTGTGGAGGGCTTTGAGGATCTGGATCTCCCGCTGGAAGTCCCTCTGCTGTTCTGGCCCACTATGCTGCAACTGCTTCACGGCCACCAGGGCCCCTGTGTTGTCGCCCAGCGGGTCATAGCGGCACAGCTCCACGCTGCCAAAGTTGCCCTGGGGGACAGTGGAGCTGGTGTTCACGTGTGTGAGTGCTACCCCACCCACCCCAGCCTAACCCACCTCACCTTGCCCAGCTGCGAGATGTACTTGAGTGTCTCTCTTCAAAGATGGTAGGGTCCTGGCAGGCGTAGAGCTGGGTGCCATTCCAGAGCCCATCACGGGGCGCCAGGGTGCCAGGTGTGGGGTCTGAGAGGAGCTCATAATCTGGGGGCACAGGCAGTGAGTGAGCAGTGTCCTGCGCCCCCGCTCCTAGGCTAATTGCTGTGTGACCTCCATCTGAATGCTTGCCCTCTCTGTGCATTATGGCAGGGCCAGTGCAAGCCCAGAGGTACTTTGTAGGGCTGGGAAAAGCTGCCTCTTGGCAAAGGCAGCCCTCTTATGCAGTGTACATGCTGCACACAGACACAAAGGCATTTCCCAGACCTCACTGCCAGGGGGTGGCAGGGGAGAGAGATGCACTGGGAACTCCTTTAGGCCTGGCCCATGAAAACCTAGAGTGGGACTCTCGATACTCTCTTCTGCTTGCAGAGGTCCCAGTAGGGGCCTAAGGCCATAGGATGGGTGGAACCACAAAGGAAGAGTTTCTTGCTGACTTAGACACCCTCACTGAATGAGAGCTAAACGTCCATTGTGTGTGGCCTTGAACTGAGGGGCTTGTTTGTTACAATAGCTGTTGAAGCTCATACTGACTGTTACTGTCATCAATCATTCCAACCCTGCCTGGCACGCAGGGCAGGCTCCATATACAAATCTCACTCTTCTACTGGGTCCAGTATGACATCCCAGCCCTGTCCACCCTGCCTGGCCCAAGTGGGCACCTGAAGTGATGAGGCTGTTCAGGTCACGGATGACAGCGCGGAAAGAGGGCCTCCGGCCTGGCTCATAGTCCATGCACTGTTGGATCAGCAGGGCTAGCTCCATCCATTTGGGGGCAGGCAACTGCTGCCGTTCCTGGTAAAACTGGAGCTTCTAAAGGCAGGATGAAGGGCTGGTTACCCCCAGGGAACCCTCAGAGGTACCCCCTAGACCTGCCCATCCTCCCCAAGCTGGACTTCATTCTACCCTTCTGTCAGATGAGAGCTCTAGAAGCCAGTGCTGGTGCTCTGACCTTGGCAGGCTCCAGGGTGCTGATGGGCACGGTGACACCACTGAACACCTCCCAGACTGTGGCTCCAAAGCCCCACTTGTCAGCTTCCAAGCCAAGTGTTCGGGCCTCCTGGAGACATTCAGGGGCCACCCAGGGGATCCTGTCAGTGAGCACTGGTGCAGGAGGCAAGGATGGAATCAGAGATCCACTTCCTTGCCCTACTAGGTCCCTCCCTCCTTCACCCTCAGCACTTACTCTCCAGGCTTAGCACAGTGGGGCTGACACCCGGGTCACTCAGCTTGATGAAAGGCAGGTTCCCATCAGTCCCCTCACGAGCCAAGAGCACCTTTCGGGCTGAGACATTGCCATGAGGGAGACCTTTGTCTTCCTAAGTGGACCAAGCACAGGGAAATGCCAGGAGTCGGGTGGTGATGAATGAATATGCTGGCTGGCGAACTCCAACACATCCTTCAAAGCCCACCTGGTACTGCTTAGACCATACTTCAACATCTTTCCTAGACTACTGGCAATACACCTCCTGTGTCCCTCCTCTTCTTAAGCATTGCTCCTTCATCCCATGGCTCCTTACTCCCTTCAGGATAAAGTCAAAGGTCCTCAGACTGGCACTCAAGGCCCTTTGAAATCCAACTCTCGGTCACTCTTCCCATGGGCTTCTCTCTCCCTCATCTCCACTCTGGTCTCCTGCCAGGTGAACAGACCTGATACACTTCTGGACAAGCAACACATCTAAGCTGCAGCCTTTGCCTGGGCTTTTCTCTCAGCCTGACATGCCTTCCTTCCTTTTTTTTCTTAATGAACTTCTACTCAGTCTCCAAGATCCCAACTTTAATGTTTTTTCTTCTGGGGAAGCCTCCCCCCAGGGCCAGCCTTGTGCCTCACCAGTCCCCTCAACTTCCATGAATGATGAGCTGTCTCCTGCTCATACACCTATGAGCCTGTATGCATGTTGTTCCCTCAGTCTCAAATGCCCTCCACCCTTTCCAAACTCCTATCCATACGACAGAGCCCACTCTCAAAGCCCCATCCACTCTTGAATGGAGGATGGAGCAGGCAGAGGAGCACTCACCAGATAGTTGAGGGCATAGGCCAGCTGTTTGATCACCTGTAGCTTCCAGCTGGCTGGCACTAGGTGGCCACACTTGCGTAGATATGTGTCCAGGGCTCCCAGGCGTACAAATTCCTGAACCATGATACCTGGTGGAAGTAGGAAGGGGCAGGGTTGGGAGGTAGGACTGTATTGTATTCAACAGGCTCTGCCCCCAACCCCACCTTCAAGGGTTGCTTGAACTCTCAGCTCTGACTCCCCATTTCCACAAAGCCCCACTTGTCAGCTTCCAAGCCAAGTGTTCGGGCCTCCTGGAGACATTCAGGGGCCACCCAGGGGATCCTGTCAGTGAGCACTGGTGCAGGAGGCAAGGATGGAATCAGAGATCCACTTCCTTGCCCTACTAGGTCCCTCCCTCCTTCACCCTCAGCACTTACTCTCCAGGCTTAGCACAGTGGGGCTGACACCCGGGTCACTCAGCTTGATGAAAGGCAGGTTCCCATCAGTCCCCTCACGAGCCAAGAGCACCTTTCGGGCTGAGACATTGCCATGAGGGAGACCTTTGTCTTCCTAAGTGGACCAAGCACAGGGAAATGCCAGGAGTCGGGTGGTGATGAATGAATATGCTGGCTGGCGAACTCCAACACATCCTTCAAAGCCCACCTGGTACTGCTTAGACCATACTTCAACATCTTTCCTAGACTACTGGCAATACACCTCCTGTGTCCCTCCTCTTCTTAAGCATTGCTCCTTCATCCCATGGCTCCTTACTCCCTTCAGGATAAAGTCAAAGGTCCTCAGACTGGCACTCAAGGCCCTTTGAAATCCAACTCTCGGTCACTCTTCCCATGGGCTTCTCTCTCCCTCATCTCCACTCTGGTCTCCTGCCAGGTGAACAGACCTGATACACTTCTGACAAGCAACACATCTAAGCTGCAGCCTTTGCCTGGGCTTTTCTCTCAGCCTGACATGCCTTCCTTCCTTTTTTTTCTTAATGAACTTCTACTCAGTCTCCAAGATCCCAACTTTAATGTTTTTTCTTCTGGGGAAGCCTCCCCCCAGGGCCAGCCTTGTGCCTCACCAGTCCCCTCAACTTCCATGAATGATGAGCTGTCTCCTGCTCATACACCTATGAGCCTGTATGCATGTTGTTCCCTCAGTCTCAAATGCCCTCCACCCTTTCCAAACTCCTATCCATACGACAGAGCCCACTCTCAAAGCCCCATCCACTCTTGAATGGAGGATGGAGCAGGCAGAGGAGCACTCACCAGATAGTTGAGGGCATAGGCCAGCTGTTTGATCACCTGTAGCTTCCAGCTGGCTGGCACTAGGTGGCCACACTTGCGTAGATATGTGTCCAGGGCTCCCAGGCGTACAAATTCCTGAACCATGATACCTGGTGGAAGTAGGAAGGGGCAGGGTTGGGAGGTAGGACTGTATTGTATTCAACAGGCTCTGCCCCCAACCCCACCTTCAAGGGTTGCTTGAACTCTCAGCTCTGACTCCCCATTTCCCATCTCAGAACCATTTGCCTGTAATGCCTGGAAGGTGTCGCGCTCTCTCCATGATTCACTCCCAACCTTTTGCAAGTTCTGTGTTTCTGACTGGAACACCCCTCTTCTCTCACTTCCCTAATGTCTATTTATTCTTGCCTTTCCAGCTTAGAATGTATCCTTAACTACTCAGAATCACTGCTTGACCTCCAAGCTGGGTTAGCAGCCTCTGATCACCCACAATGACCTGTGCTGCCCTACCACACACAATCCTTTATCATCCTGCTCAGCCTGAAATGTTCTATGCTATGCACCCAGCTCCTGGCACATGTTGGGCTCCCAATAAACAGCTACTGAGCTGAACTGATGGAAACAAGGCTTGGAGAGGCAGCGGGGACCTTGCAAAACTGCGGAGATGGTACACAATAGATCAGAACCCAGGTTGCCTGACTTGAGATAATTCTGGGGGCTTAAGTATTGGGGGGAGCCTGGAGCTGCTTATTCAAAGAGTGATGTGGAGGGACATGAGTACAAGATGATAGACCCTGGTGGAATGGAGCCCCAGCCAGGGCAGGCTCTGAGTGTGTACTGCTATTGCTGCTGTAGGTGGGCCCAGTGAGGCAGGGCAGAGATGAGGAGTGTCTCTCACTGTCTCCAGCCATGCACACGCCGTGGAGCAACACGAGATGCTGGTATGACACTTGGCTCATCAAGCTCGCTGCTTCCAGGAATGACTGGGGAGGAAAGAATGGAGAGAACATGTATGGGTTTCTTCCACTCCTGGGTCAGACCAATGAACCCCAAACTTGCTGCTCACAAACTTGCCTCAGGAGACCTGGCCGCCAGCTTCCTTTGGCCTTGGAGTCTACCATTAATGCACACAGCACTCTGTATCGTGACTTTTTTTGATGGAGGCAGGAAGTCCCCGCTGTCTACCTTGAGTCACTCACCTTTTGGCTCAAACCTTCCTCTGTGTTGCCCAGCCCCTGGAGATGCCTCCGCCCACATCATTCCTCTCTTCTTTGCTCATTCCTCTCTGACCCACTGTTCTCCTTGCTAGTCCTTAAACATGCCCGACTTGGCCCTGCCTCAGGACTTTTGTACTGGCTGTTCCCTCTGTCTGGTATACTCTGCCTGTTTGCATCTAAATTCCCCACCCTTCTGTATTTCATGGAGATGCTGTGGCTACATTTCTGTTATTTTAAGACCCTGTGTGTGTTCTCTTTGTTTTAGCTTTGGGTTTCTTTTCTGGGTTTTTTTTGCCTGCACTGCAGCATGCAGGATCTTCTCCAACCAGAGATTGAACCTGTACCTGCTGCTGTGGGATCATGGAGTCTTAACCACTGGACCACCAGGGAAGTCCGACCCTGTGTGTTTTTAAATTTCTCTGAATCCACAACCCCCTCTCCAGCTAGGCCCTAACCCAGAAGGTCTGGTCCCACCCTGCTCACCTCCATGCAGTTCTGTGCTTGGCATCCATCACTTTGAGCAGCACCTCTGTCTCTCGGGCCTCCCCATCCACAATCTCATGGTGACAGCCCCGATAAATCTTTGTGAAGGACCCGTGACCTAGGTTCTCATGCTGGAGAGTGAGGAGGCAACATGAAAGGCCAGTAACAGGGCTCCCATGGGATCCTGTCCCTTAGCTCTGGCCCAAGCAAGGCACAATTTTACAGATGATGAAACAGAGGCACAAAGAGGTTATATCACATGACTGAGGCCACACAGCAGCGATGGATGCAGACCTGGTCTCTGGATCCCACCCAAAGTATGTTTCTCCCATTTCCTGGGGCCCCTTACCCACTGCAGGCTGTCAGCAGGGATCTTGTGAAATGTCATCTGACTCAGCTGGCACTGGAATTGGGGCTGAACAGGGGATGATGTGGGTGGGTTACAGCCTCTCCGGACCACAATCAGATTGGACTTTTCTATGGGGAGTGGAAGGAGAAAGAAAACTAGAGGTCAAAGGTGAACTGTCCTCAAAGGATTGCTCACTCCCTGTCTCAATGTGGGGACGTCCTTGGTGGCTCAGATGATAAAGAATCTGCTGCCTGCAATGAGGAAGATCTGAGTTTGATCCCTGGGTCAGAAAGATCCCCTGGAGAAGGGAATGGCAACCCATTCTGGTATTCTTGCCTAGAGAATGGACAGAGGAGCCTGGTGGGCTACAGTCCTTGGAGTCACAAAGAGCCAGACACAATTGAGTGGCAAACACTAAACTGTCTCAGCGTGGGGTCCTCTGCAGAAGCCACGACTAAGATAAGGGTTCCAGGGCACATGGCTTATTTGAAAGGAAACTCCAGAAGTCCCAGTGAGGGGAGGGAGAGAGAATGAGATGGAAGGAACCTCGCAGGTGGTACAAATGAGCAGGTGATGCTGTGGGCAGCCTGGTCTCAAGTCCTACTAGGGATTCTGGGAAAATCTGGAGAACTTACACCTCAAAGCTGTCCCATCCCAGGGGTCTGTCTGAGAGCAAATTTCACCCAGGCAAGAGGCAAGAGATGAACAGAGGCTAAGTGTTAGTGACATCACTCAGATCCAGCTGTGCCTGGATTCAGCCATCCCTGGAAGCAGCCTCTATCCCACAAGCCCTAGATCACCTTTTTTCTCTCCTAGACTACTTTGACCAGCGGTCTTTGTCACTTGCCACTGAAGAGCTGGAACAGACACAGAAAGGCAGGGTCCCGGATTGCTTATTCAGCTCGAGGGTGGGGGGTGGGGGAGAAGGCAGGCTCACCTTTAGGTCTGGGGTTGCAGCAGAAGGTGAGGTACAGCTCAACCCCATCCACATGCAACCCATCATTCCAACAAGCTGCCAGGAGCTCTCGAAGACTGCTGTGGGAACGGCCAAGGCCAGCCAGGGAGAAGGTTCCTGTGGGGTCGCACCGGATGAGGCAGCCCTTATAATCTGGGCCCAGGGGGGTCTGCAAAGAGGAGTGAGTGGTCTCTGAGTGGAAGTGGGAGGCACTCTTCCCCTCAAATCTCCAAGTCATTGCATATTCTATTCCCTCCACTGGGAATGCCTTTTCCCTCCCCTTCTTCAGGAAGCCATGCTGACTCATATTTCAGTTCTCAACTCAAATATCATCTCCTCCAGGAAGCCCTCCTGGCCCCTGGAGGTAGACTGACCAGGACACAAACAGTTAGGAGGTAGCTGTCGAAATCCTGGGGACTGCGGCGGAGGACGTAGGAGCCGGGAAGTGAGCCCCCAGTCTTGAGTTTGTTGATGGCAAAATCCAGGCTGTGGGGAAAGGTGGACGAGAACTGAGAGTCAAAGATGATGAGAAACAGATGGAGGCAGAGAAACCAAACTAAACCTGAGCTCTTATCTTGATCTCTCTGAAGCCCTGGGAACCTCACCAGGTTAACACTCCCTCACCCTCCCATTTGTAAAATGAACCGAAAGCTGGGCTTCTGCCTAGGGGGTTAAAGAGGAAACCGCAGGTGAAGCTCCACACCTGAGCACCTTGAGCATCCCAGAAAATGGCTCTGGGGCCTCAAGGTGTCAAGGGAGGCAAGCCGCTGCAGAAGTGAGGCTGCAGACCCACTGAGCACCAACTATGCACCTGGTGCTATTGAAGGGCTCCTGAGAGGCAAGGACACCGAGGCACCGAGAAAGGGCGTGCCGGAGATTTGGTCCCCAGTGAGTCCTTACGTGATGGGGCCATGGCACTGCTCAGCCACCTCCTCCAGCAGCCTCGGCGGCGCCACCTCCTTGCAGAAGTAGTGCCTCGAGTCCGTGGTCAGCCGGAAGTAGCCATCCACGAGCGCCACGAAGGACAACGCTGCGGGAAGCCCCGGGAACTCGGCCTCCTGTGAGGACCGGTGTCAGGGCCGCCGCGGTCCGAGGGTGACATTCCCGCGTGCCCGCCGTCAGGGACGGGGAAGGTAGGAGGGTAGAGGGTCCCAGCACCCACCAGGATCTGATTGTCTGTCCTGGTGATGGTGACCAGGCGATGCTCAGCAGCCGGGCCAATGCACGGCGCCTGCTTGATGCTGATATCCACGATTTCTGGAAAGTCGCAGAAGGGCTGGAGGACCTGTGAAGAAGGGGGAGGGCTGAAGCTGGGGATCCCGCCCCCTCCGCGCCCCCAGTCCTTTTTTGGAAGCCGGGACCCCACCAGTCCACTCACGAGACCCTCTCCTCCCAGCCTCCCCGAGTCCCATCCCTCTCCGGTCAAGCCCCCACCAAGCCCCGCCTCCTTCTGTCCACACCGGCCCTCTCAACTCCCTCCTCTGCTCATCCCAAATATCTGCCCCCTCACCTCTGCCAACCCTGGAGTCCTCTCGGCCGGTCCCGACCCCGCCCCAGTCCCTCCATCCCTTAACTCCACTTTATCTCCTGGTGTCTCTTAGTCCAGTCGGGAGCCTCACCCAACCCGAGTCCTGCCTCTTCGCTCCACCTTTTGTTAGCCCCATTCTGAGCCCCGCACTCCCTACTAGCCCCTCCCTCTACGTCCGGCCCTTTCCAACTCGCTTCCTCGCTCAGCCTCACCCACACCTCGCTCAGCCTCACCCACACCTCACTCAGAACGATAGAGGATGAGATGCCTGGATGGCATCACGGACTCGATGGACATGGGTCTGAGTGAACTCCGGGAGTTGGTGATGGACAGGGTGGCCTGGCGTGCTGCGATTCATGGGGTCGCAAAGAGTCCAACACGACTGAGTGACTGAACTGAACTGAACTGAATATTTTCTGGCAATGTGTTTTACCTGTTTGGAGCTCTTGATATAGTGGGATCTATTTTCACATACAAAAGAGATGTATTCATTTCCCTTAACATTGCTCCTTTGGAAAACTCAACAGTGGCCACTGGACTGGAAAAGGTCAGCTTTCATTCCAGTTCCAAAGAAAGGCAATGCCAAAGATTGTTCAGACTACCACACAGTTGTACTCATCTCACACGCTAGTAAAGTAATGCTCAAAATTCTCCAAGCCAGACTTCAGCAATACATCAACCGTGAATTTCCAGATGTTCAAGCTGGTTTTAGAAAAGGCAGAGGTGCCAGAGATCAAACTGCCAACACCTGCTGGATCATAGAAAAAGCAAGAGAATTTAGAAAAACATCTATTTCTGCTTTATTGACTATGCCAAAGCCTTTGACTGTGTGGATCACAATAAATTGCAGAAAATTCTGAAGGAGATGGAAATACCAGACCACCTGACCTGCCTCTTGAGAAATCTGTATGCAGGTCAGGAAGCAGCAGTTAGAATTGGACATGAAACAACAGACTGGTTCCAAACAGGAAAAGGAGTACGTCAAGGCTGTATATTGTCACGCTGCTTGCTTAACTTATATGCAGAGTACATCAAGATGTGTATAAGAGACAGACCTACGGCTGTCACACGTGCCAGTGTGTCCGGAGTCGAGCCTCGGGGTGACTGTCGAGGCAGTGCAGGGCAGTCAGGTGTGTCTGAAATGGACGACGCCTTCGGGGTCTTCGGGAATGTTGGCGGGATTACTGTGGCTCCTCCTGACACACTTGATGCGAGCGCCACCTCTTGGGATGGGAGGGGAGTGCCGGCAAACCTTTTGTGATGGAGCAGGAAAAGGGCCCCTCATCTGGAGCTGAGCAGCAGAACACGGGGCTCCTCTTGAGTCGCAGCGGGACACTCAGGGCTCCTCTCGTGTGGGGACGGGTGTTGCGGAGAACTTCCTGGGGCATAGCAAGGGTGTGAAGGAGCTTTTTCAGGTCCAAGTGGATACGGGTTATTTACCCTAAGACGCCCCAATGTACAAGGGCCTCACCCCTCCTGCAGGGCAGAAGCTTCCGGTTTTTCTCGAGTTGCGTCGGGGTCCTCTCGAGTTACGACAGGAATTTCAGGGAGATGTGTATAAGAGACAGGGTATATAGAGTTTTCTGATGAGTTAAGTGGACGTTAATCAATAAAACAACATTTTTTTATTCTGAGCAGTATGTTCAAGAAAAGAATAGATTAAAATTTAAAAGTAATTTCAAATTTCACAATTATATAAGTAAACATAATTTATCATTTTCCTGACAGGTAAATATTTGAAAATCATATTTCCCATTTTTAATTTATTAATTTATTAAAATATTTGAGCAGAAGTTAGAAAAATTTCTACTAATTCTCCATCTCAGTTCAGGAGGACTTAAAGTATATATTCTGGATTTTGGTTCACAACTCAAAGAAGTAGAGAACTGAAAACAGTCTCACAACTAAAAGTCTTGTGCTAATTACAAATTAACACTTGTTGAATTCAGAGAACTAAAGTTGCAAGACAAACAACAAAAGTCTGGAAAAAAGATACCTTCAAGGAGTAAAATTACCTGAACATTTGATTACCTGAGGCAGATATTATCTGAAACCAAACAATCCAGTAGGATGATTGAATTAGAAATTTTTAATGAATTTCAACTGATCAAGTGTGAGCTGATGTGGGCTTGATGGGACAGACACATGGGGTTCTCAAAGCCTTACATGGTCTTCAGGAAACTAACTGGAATCTTACGTATCAGAAAAATCTAGAGAAAGATCTCCCACCATCCCAACCCTCCGCTCTTGCTTACTGGGGGAAGGGAACAGCAGTCATTACTGAAATCTGTCCTGACTCACCAGTAATGCTGAAGAAGCTGAATTTGAATGGTTTTATGAAGACCTACATGACCTTTTAGAGTTTTGTTTTCTGGAGTTGAGACCAGGTCCTCTCAAGTTACGACGGGGACCCAAGGGACCCGCCCCCCAGGCCTCAGGATCTGTCTCTTATACACATCTAGATGTGTATAAGAGACAGTAGCAAGAGAGGGAACAGAGAAATTTGATAAATGTTAGAGCATATTTCTATTTTTATTTAAATAACACCAGCCTTACCAATTGTTAACTTTCTTTTTCATGTAAAACACTGACTGGCAGGTTAAAAAATAATAGCATGAAAGTAGAAACAAGTCTCAACTGAGGTTTAAGCACAATGATTTGGGGCTACTACTCTGCCTTACAGAGAGCACTCAGAGGTGATTTTCCTTCTTTTAAACATATGCTCATGATTACATACAAGTGTGTAAGTAAAAGAAATTCTGTGTTTTCTCAAATAATTTTACAAGCTGATAATAAATTATATTTTAAAGATAAAACTATTCATTTAAAACTTAAACATCAGACGTGCCACCATAAACACACCTAGAAAGTATAATAAACAAAACATTCTCTGATATAAATCATACCTATATGTTCTAAGGTTAGTCTGCCAAGGCAAAATAAAAATAAATAAATGAGACCTAATCAAACTTTCAAGCCTTTACATGGCAAAATAAACCATAAACAAAATGAATAGACAACCTAAAGAATGGGAGAAAATATTTGCAAACAATGCTACCAACAAGGGTTTAATTTCCAAAATATACAAATAGCCCCAAACTCAACAGTAAAAAAAAAAAGGCCAGAGGACATAAATAGATATTTCTCCAAAGAAGAAATATAGACACATTAAAAGATGTTCAATATTGCTAATTATTAGAGAAATACAAATCAAAACAGTAATGAGGCGCCACATCACACTGCTCAGAATCAGTTCAGTTCAGTCGCTCAGTCATGTCTGACTCTTTGCAACTCCATGGACGGCAGCATGCCAGGCTTCCCTGTTCATCACCAACTCCCAGAGCTTGCTCAAACTTGTGTCCATACAGTCAATGATGCCATCCAACCATCTCATTCTTTGTCATCCCCTTCTCCTGCCTTCAATCTTTCCCAATGTTCAGTTCAGTCGATCAGTCATGTCTGACTCTGCAACTCCATGGACGGCAGCATGCCAGGCTTCCCTGTTCATCACCAACTCCCAGAGCTTGCTCAAACTTGTGTCCATACAGTCAATGATGCCATCCAACCATCTCATTCTTTGTCATCCCCTTCTCCTGCCTTCAATCTTTCCCAACATCAGGGTCGTTTCCAGTGAGTCAGTTCTTCACATCAGGTGGCCACAATATTGAAGTTTCTGCTTCAGCATCAGTCCTTCCAATGAATATTCAGGGATGATTTCTTTAGAATGGACTGGTTGGATCTCCTTGTAGTCCAAAGGACTCTCAAGAGTCTCTCCAACACCATAGTTCAAAAGCATCAATTCTTCGGTGCTCAGCCTTCTTCATAGTCCAATTCTCACATCTGTACATGTCTACTGGAAAAACCATGGCTTTGACTAGACAGACTTTTGTTGGCAGAGTAATGTCTCTGCTTTTGAGTATGCTGTCTAGGTTGGTCACAGCTTTTCTTCCAAGGAGCAAGCGTCTTTTAATTTCATGGCTGCAGTCACCATCTGCAGTGATTTTGGAGCCCCCAAAATGCTGACAATATCCATGCTTAAAAATGTCTAAAAATAAGAAATGCTGAAAAGCATGTGGAGAAAAGGGAATGCTCCTTCATTATTGATGGGAATGAAAGCTGGTACAGCCACTATGGAAAACAGTGTGGAGGTTCCTCATAAAACTAAAAATAGAATTGGCATATGATCCAACAATCCCACTCTTGGGCATACATCCAGACAAAAGTATAATTCAAAAAGATACATTTACCTGTATATTTAAAGCAGCAATATTCACAATAGTGAAGACATGGAGACAGCCTAAATATCCATTGACAGATGAATGGATAAAGAGGATGTGGTATATATATACAATGCAATATTACTCAACCGTAAGAAAAGAACAAAATAATGTCATTTGCAGCAACATGGAAGGACCTAGAGATTATCATAATAAATGAAGTAAGTCAGAAAGAGAAAAACAAGTACTATATGATATCACTTATGTATGGAATCTAAAATATGACATAAATGAACCTATCTATCTATAAAACAGAAAGAGACTCACACACATAGAGAACAAACTTGTGGTTTCCAAAGTAAAAAGGGGATGGGGAAGGGATGGAGTGGGAGTTTGGAATTAAGAGATGTAAGCTATTATATATATAGAATGGATAAACTGTAAGGTCCTATGGTATAGTACAGGGAACTATATCCAATATCCTGTGATAAATCATAATGGAAAAGAATATAAAAATGTATATTGATGTGAGAGTTGTATGATAAAGAGGCTGAGCACCGAAGAATTGATGCTTTTGAACTATGGTCCTGGAGAAGACTCTTAAGAGTCCTTTTGACAGCAAGGAGGGCAAAGTAATTAATCCTAAAGGAAATCAACCCTGAATATATATTGGAAGGACTGATGCTGAAGCTGAAGCTCCAGTTCTTTGACTACCTGATGTAAAGAGCTGACTCTTCCATCGCAAAAGACCCAGATGCTGGGGAAAATTGAGGGCAAGAGGAGAAGGGAGCAACAGAGGATAAGATGGTTGGATGGCATCACTGACTCAATGGACATGAATCTAAGCAAACTCAAGCAGATAGTGAAGGACAGGGGAGCTTGGTATGCTACAGTGCATGGGGTTGCAAAGAGTAAGACACAACTTAGCAACTGAATAACAACAAATATATATGTATAACTGAATCACTTTGCTATACAGCAGAAATTACAACATTATAAGTAAATTATACTTTAAAAAAGACTGTGCTTTTAAAAACTTAAGCCTATAAATTTCATCTACTGTTTTCTTTAAGAAATTGATTATTAAAATAACTTTTGAAATGAGATATTAAATATACTTAAATCTTGGATTTTATATACTTAATCAATTTTCTTAAAGAAAAGATTAAAAACATCGAGAGCTGGAACATATTAGCAGGAAACAACTAATCAGAAGCATCTTTATTCACAGACCCTGGGCAATTCAGTCTTGGTGGAATTTTCCAAAGTTTGAAATCTCCCTGGTAGCAGAGGATGAAAATAATGTGACATTGAAAACAGTTACTCAAACACAAGGAACTCAAAGTTGCTTTTGTTTAGTTTGGTTAAAGCAGACTATGTCTTTAGCCTTTCCAAGCATCTTAACAGATGCATCAGCTTGAAAGTCACATCTGTGGCTTAGGGCCAGTAGGCAAAAAGAAAGACCTCATAATAAAGGAGGAAAATAAACTGGAAGATGATCAATAGTCCAATCTGAGCATAATAGCTGTCATAAAAGCCAAGCATAACAAAAAGCTCCCTTTTCAATCAATTAATATAGCAAGGAAGAAAAAAATCAGGAAATAATTCATCTGGCTAAGAATGATATTTTTGACTGTGTGTCCCAAATTCCAGTGCCCCAGTTCATGGTTTAGTACAGCTAACACCTCCTCATTATTACATCCTTGTTTCCTGTCTGTAGTGCCCAGATTGAAATCCCAATCAGCAGCTTCATACCTGCAGAATCAAGTCACGGGCATCCCCTGGTCAGGCACGGGGTGAAGATCCTACATATTCAAATCCCCTAAATGAGGACTTTTGCTGACCCTAGAGTCTGGCCTTGTCATACCCAGGCAAGCTCCTGAGTCTCACTTTAATATGACATTATAGTCACCGGAAAAGATGATTGTTCTTTAATACTCTAAACAATTTGAAATAACCTTACTTCAGATACTTTAAACACTGTCATGAAATTTATACTACGTTTTGGTGTGGTGTGTTTGTTTGGTTTGTTTTTGCCTCTTCAGGATCTTGCGTATTGTCAGAAAGAATTAAATGAATGATTATAAATTGATAGTTTGAGGATAAATAAGCTTTGTTCATTCTCCCATGTTAAAAAAAAAACTAGGAAATATGTTTCTAAGTTCAAAAAGCAAAATAAAAGCAGGCTTGGCACAGTAAAATCTAAAATAGTAATTAAAGAAGATAGAAAAGTGTCCAAGGAATAAATAGTTCAGTCAAATTATGTGGTTGTCAGCTTGAAGTTAAAATAGACCGGCAGATTATTTTTTTTAATGAGAAAATATTTATTTCCCACAGCATTCTTTATTTGCAAAAAGCAGAACTTTATTTGAAATAAGAAGGTATTTAGAGGGAGAACATGGAATAACTTACAATTCTGAAGGAAAATCAGCACAACTTGAGCTCAGAAAGTCCAGTAACTACTTCGGGACCTAGAGAATGAGAGCTGATACACTTTCTCAGATCAAGGTAGAGTACCTGGATTATCAGTTCTGCCAAGGCTGCAAGAAATGAGGAGAAACATTTCCTTAAAGGAAAACAGTTGTAACAATTGGAAGAAAGTAAACTGGACACAGGTAGGAAAATACCATTAGGTACCAAGACAGCAGGAAACCATTGCAGAGACTGCATTAAGAATTTTTAAAAAAGGCAATAATATTGTTTTGTTTAAAAAAACTCCAGCAGTAGTTAAACCAAAATGTTCACCTGCATACTCATAATATCGACAGGTAGGAGATGTTCAAAAATTAGCCGGTAGAATTAGACTTTTTCTTTCATAGTCCCTGCAGTAACTGGTTAAATTACTCAATATGGTAATATAAAGTAGACAATAAGTTGATTCAGATGAAAAACAGAGAAAGATTCTACTTACCCATGTAGCTATGAGAAGATAATTTTGAGTTTGTGCACCTCTGAATTACAATTTGAGATTTATATTTCCTTTAAATTCTTAAAACCATTTTCCCTTGATAGAATCCAAAATAAAGGCCAAAAATTCCATTTCATTTTTGGTGAGGCATTTGACCATGAAAGAAATAAACCCCACAGATGTGTTCATTATAACTTTAATTAAATATTCTAGAAATCAGCTTGAGATATGTTATAGAAATATAATGGGAATTTGTTATGAAGAGTCAAAGTGTTTTACATTTTACAAGGGCAAGGATGTATACCAAGGCCACAAAGCAGGATGGTAATAAGCAATAGAATGTTATCTGGAACCCAGAAATTATTTTACCTATTATTATGAAAAACTACCCATTCTTCCTTTTACTTCTGATTAACAAGGACTATATCATAGTACCTTTGGAAAAAGAATATGATTGACTCATTTAAGCCAGTCATCTTCTATAATCAAACCTTTACAGAATCAAATGTGTCCAGCAGAATAGTTTTTTATTTCAAAATTTACTGTAACATGGAGCCTAAAAGGCACTGCAAAAGTTATCTTGTTCAGTGTATATAAGCTGTGTAAACTTAAGCTAATGTTTATCAGCCTATGGGTATTTTTCATTTCCTTTTTTTAAAAAATGGAAACTGGGTTTGAATTTAGAAAAATATGAAGATAAAGAAAAATGTTATATAAGTAAAGAAAAATATGATATGAATCACAAATTGAAAACAATGATAAGGAATAAGTAATAGTAATAAGGAATCAAAAGGCTGGTTGAGGGAATTACCAAAAGAGAATTACTGTTAAGAACAGTATGGTCAGAATGGCCTTGTAGCCAAGAACAAGAAGGTTGGTCATTATGGATGAAGCTCAGTCACAGTCACAGCTGCCTTCGGGATTGCTGTAATACCTGCAATTACTGAGGTGGAACTCAGTGATCAGGCCTGAGCTAAGAGACCAGACCCCAAGGTCACTAGCCATAGACTACGATAGCATAAAAAGCTGGCTGCCCAGGAATAAAGCTCAACTAACTCTACCTCAGCAGACACCACCGGTGAATATGTAAATCTCAGGTCCATTCAGTTCAATTCAGTTCAGTTCAGTTGCTCAGTCCTGTCTGACTCTTTGCGACCCCATGAATCACAGCACACCAGGCCTCCCTGTCCATCACCATCTCCCAGAGTTCACTCAGACTCATGTCCATTGAGTCCGTGATGCCATCCAGTCATCTCATCCTCTGTCATCCCCTTCTCCTCCTGCCCCCAATCCCTCCCAGCATCAGAGTCTTTTCCAATGAGTCAACTCTTCCCATGAGGTGGCCAAAGTACTGGAGTTTCAGCTTTAGCATCATTCCTTCCAAAAAAATCCCAGGGCTGATCTTCAGAATGGACTGGTTGGATCTTCTTGCAGTCCAAGGGACTCTCAAGAGTCTTCTCCAACATCAAAGTTCAAAAGCATCAATTCTTTGGCACTCAGTCTTCTTCACAGTCTGACTCTCACATCCATACGTGACTACTGGAAAAACCATAGCCTTGACTAGATGGACCTTAGTCGGCAAAGTAATGTCTCTGCTTTTGAATATGCTATCTAGGTTGGTCATAACTTTTCTTCCAAGGAGTAAGCGTCTTGTAATTTCATGGCTGCAATCACCATCTGCAGTGATTTTGGAGCCTCCAAAAATAAAGTCTGCCACTGTTTCACTGTTTCCCCATCCATTTCCCATGAAGTGATGGGACCGGTTGCCATGATCTTCATTTTCTGAATGTTGAGCTTTAAGCCAACTTTTTCACTCTCGTCTTTCACTTTCATCAAGAGGCATTTTAGTTCCTCGTCACTTTCTGCCATGCTGCTGCTGTTGCTGCTGCTAAGTCACTTCAGTCGTGTCGGACTCAGTCTACTCCATAGATGGCAGCCCACCAGGCTCCCCCATCCCTGAGATTTTCCTGGCAAGAACACCGGAGTGGGTTGCCATTTCCTTCTCCAATGCATGAAAGTGAAAAGTGAAAGTGAAGTCACTCAGTCCTGTCCGACTTATAGCAACCTCATGGACTGCAGCCCACCAGGCTCCTCCATCCATGGGATTTCCCAGGCAAGAGTACTGGAGTGAGGTGCCATTGCCTTCTCCACTTTCTGCCATATGGGTGGTGTCATCTGCATATCTGAGGTTACTGATATTTCTCCCGGCAATCTTGATTCCAGCTTGTGCTTCTTCCAGTCCAGCGTTTCTCATGATGTACTCTGCATAGAAGTTAAATAAGCAGGGTGACAGTATACAGCCTGACGTACTCCTTTTCCTATTTGGAACCAGTCTGTTGTTCTATGTTCAGTTCTAACTGTTGCTTCCTGACCTGCATACAGATTTCTCAAGAGGCAGGTCAGGTGGTCTGGTATTCCCATGTCTCTCGGAATTTTCCACAGTTTATTGTGATCCACACAGTCAAAGGCTTTGGCATAGTCAATAAAGCAGAAATAGATGTTTTTCTGGAACTCTCTTGCTTTTTCCATGATCCAGTGGATGTTGGCAATTTGATCTCTGGTTCCTCTGCCTTTGATAAAACCAGCTTGAACATCAGTAAGTTCATGCTTCACATATTGCGGAGGCCTGGCTTGGAGAATTTTGAGCATTACTTTACTAGCATGTGAGATGAGTGCAACTGTGTGGTAGTTTGAGCATTCTTTGGCATTGCCTTATGTTTTCCTTTATAAAACATTCACTATGTTTTCCTTTATAAAACATAGTAAAGACCTGACACTTATGTCCAGATGCCAACTGAGGGAAGTCTGAAGGGGAAAGATGAGGTAGCCCTTGTGATGACTCAAGGACAAAAGAGCAGATAAAACCAGGGAGGGTCTTGGAATGCAGGAACAGAAAAACCAGACCATTATTGTCCTTCCGTCCCCCATGTTGTAACTATTTATGAATTTCAAGCCCTCCTGACCAGTGTAACTGGCCTCCCCTGCACCCAGTATACATCCTCATCCAATCAGCACATTACCCACAAGACCGCTATCCTACTCCTTATACCCTGGGTATAAAAGTGGACTAAAGACCTCTGTTCAGTGTTGGTTCTCCCTTGAGCTGGCCCACTCTTCTAACAGCATTGCCACTCTAATAACTTTATTTCCTTCTCATTCTGTCTCATGTCTAGAAATTCCTTTCCAACCTGCACCTGAACCTCGGCAGTTGTCTCTCCATATTTGTGGGGGATTGATTGCAGGACACCCTCAAGAACATCTTGCAGGTGCTTAAGTCCTTGGTATAAAATAGCATAATACTGTTTGCACTCCCTCTGTATTTTGGGGGCCTGCATCTGTCAACCTTGAGATTCAACTAAAGTGAAAAGTGAAAGTGAAGTTGCCAATCATGTCCGACTCTTCGCAACCTCATGGATTGTAGCCTACCAGGCTCCTCTGTCCTTGGGATTTTCCAGGCTATAGTACTGGAGTGGATTGCCATTTCCTGCTTCAGGGGATCTTCCTGACCCAGGGATCAAACCTGGGTCTCCTGCATTGTAGACAGACGCTTTACTGTCTGAGCCAAATGTTCAACTACCTGGGGATCAATTGATTGAATCAGCAAACACATAACTTATAGGTACAGAAGGCAGACTGTATACAAATTGTACAAAAGACTCTGTCTTTGATTTCAGTTCATAAATGTAGGGCCCAAAGTAAGCTGGGATGTGGGGTTATATTTTTCCTAAGATGATCCTAGTTTCCTGCATGCATAGCTTAGTTTGATCATCCTACCCCATTGTGTGTGCTAAGTTGCTTCAGTCAGGTCCAGCTTTGTGCGACTGTATGGACTGTAGCCTGCCAGGCTCCTCTATCCATAGGATTCTACAGGCAAGAACAGTGTTCTCCTCCAAGGAATCTTTCTGACCCAGGATCAAAGCTGTGTCTCTTATGTCTTCTACCTTGGCATGGGAGTTCCACTAGCACCACCTGGGAAGCCCAGTGGAATCCAATATATATACTGATTCTAGATAGATGGATCTATATATAGATATATATTATATATACACATCAGACACACTGATACATATCATATATTTTTACTACATTGCTCCCCAACTCAGTCAAATGTTATAAGCAGTGATTTTATGGTGTTATGGTTCTTATTTCTGATGTTGGCTGGATTGGACTCAATGTTGCTATATATTTAAAACAATTTTTTCCCCAGCTTTGGAGTTATTCAAAACTTTCTAAGCCAGTTGAACTTTGAAATAAAATATACTGACCCAAATTACAGAGATTTGAAAAATTAAAATGAGTCAGTGAAAGTGAAAGTCGTTCAATCATGTCCAACTCTTTGCAACATGATGGACTATACAGCCCATGGAATTCTCCAGGCCAGAATACTGGAGTGGGCAGCCTTTTCCTACTAAAGGGGATCTTTCCAACCCAGGGATCCAGCCCAGGTCTTCCGCATTGCAGGCAGATTCTCTACCAACTGAGCCACAAGGGAAGCCGGAGTCAACATTTAATTAAACGTCTACAAAACATATGAACTCAACTTTGTAACTGTAACTGTAGTATTTGTAATAGATTTTCATAATTGAAAATTTTGTAATACATTTTCTATTTGCAACAATTCATGAATATGCATAATCAAAAAAAAGAAAAATTTGAATTTAATTGGTTGTAGCCTCACCTCATCCTAATGGAAAAAAAACGCTAATTGCCTCATTTAAAACAATTTACAAGATGTTTAGTGTGGAAATTGAGTGCTTTAGAATGTATTAGATAATCTATGGGATGAGGATTCTGATTCTGGAATCCTAGGACTTTGTAAAGTAGCCTTGGTTGCCCTTACTGAGAGTTAAAACAGTGATACCACAGTTACCTTCCCAAGGACTTTTAGGAGTTAATTTGACTACAAATCGTTTTCATCTCACCTGATTATGTAAGACATGACTTAGCCCTGTCTCTCTTTATCTCATCTTATAGATACTTATAGAGCTTCCCTGGTGGCTCAGAGGGTAAAGCATCTGCCTGCCATGAGGGAGAACTGGATTCAACCTCTGGATGGGGAAGATCCCCTGGAGAAGGAAATGGCAACCCACTCCAGTATTCTTGCCTGGAAAACCCCATGGGTGGAGAAGCCTGCTGGGCTACAGTCCATGAAGTTGCAGAGTTGGACACGACTGAGCAACTTTATGTTCACTTTTCACTTATAGATACTTATTTTTGCTATGACATTTTTATTGCCTTTCCCTTTTCCTTTTATTAATTCTTCCTCTTTGAAATTATGTTTACTTTCTTTACTTTAGATTGAAATTACTAAGCTTTTTCCAATATAACTTGATTGTCAAAATGTACATATAGTCAGATGTACATGGAAAGTATAGCTTAATTATTTTATGCAACTAACCTAAACATTTCACGGACTCTGATCCTTCTAGGCACTGAGGAAATACATTTTGTTTATCAACGATATTTCTGCATCTTTCAGTTTAACAGCACAGTCTAGTTTTAAGTAGACTCTCTCTGTTAATTATTTAGTCAAGTTAGAAGGCAAAGTTCTGTCAGGGCTGTGGTGACCCAAGGACAAAAGAGCAGATAAAACTAAGGAGGCTCTTGGAATGCAGGAACTGAAAAAACCAGACCCTTATCGTCTTTCCCTCCCCCATATTGTAACTATTAATGGAACACTATAACCTGTCTCCCCTCCTACCCCATAGGGAGAAGGTATTTGCCCTACTCTCCCTCCACCCAGTATACATGTCTCATCCAATCAGCACATTACCCACAAGACCCCATCCCACTCTTTGTACCCTGGATATAAAAGTGGGCTAAGGACCCCTGTTCAACGTCGATTCTTCCTTGAGCTGGCCTAGTGTTCTAACAGTGTCTCTCACTCTAATAAATTTTATTTCCTTCTTACTCTGTCTCATGTCTGGAAGTTCCTTTCCAGCCCACCCCTCGACTGACAACAACTTTAGCTGGTTTTTCTTCAGCTTCTCTGTCATTTCTTTCTTTCCATCTCTCCTAGGGGTCTCTCTGTTGTGTGCAATATAGTTTATACTTGGACTCCAAGGTACAATCTGAACAGCTGCAAGAAAGGCAGGGGAGAGCACACACTCAAGTGGGAAACATCAAGGTCATTTTGTGAAGAAGCCACCTCTTGATATTGGCATGAAAGGAAAAATAAAATTTTAGCACTGCTTTTTCCTGAGAAGATTGGCATTCTTGGTGACAGAAGCACATAAACAATGGAATAAAGGCAGCAAAGGTTGAGATGTTTGAAGAACTGCAGAGATCACAGTATGTTCAGAAAAACAGCAGGAGATAAGGTAAGAAAAAAAAGGGATAGGAACATAAATAACATGGAGAGTTTTTCCTAGTGCTGCTGCTGCTGCTGCTGCTAAGTCACTTCAGTCGTGTCCCATAGACGGCAGTCCACCAGGCTCCCCCATCCCTGGGATTCTCCAGGCAAAAACACTGGAGTGGCTTGCCATTTCCTTCTCCAATGCATGACACTGAAAATTGAAAGTGAAGTTGCTCAGTCGCGTCTGAGTCTTCGAGACGCCATGGACTGCAGTCTACCAGGCTCCTCCGTCCATGGGATTTTCCAGGCAAGAGTACTGGAGTGGATTGCCGTTGCCTTCTCCTTTCCTAGTGTTATTCCATACTGTTTGTAGGCATGTTAAAAGAAAGAGTCCTCCATTGCCTCTCCTGCTGTCTTTAAACTACCTCTAAGTTTCTAACTTCAAGTTTGGTGATTTTATCAAGACCAGTAGTTACTACTTTCTACATTTCACATTCTGTGATGTCTTTCCTTCTAACTTGCTTAATTAGTACCAAGTCTCATTTCCAATGCCTTGCTGTACTCATTTAATGGTATTTGCTGTAGGGCTCCTTGAAACTTGCAACAGTGATACTGGAAATGGTAGAAAAGAAGAAAAGAAGATGTCTTTTATGCTAGATGATTTAAAAAATAAAATCTGATGATCTTGTGCATAGTATCAGCTGTAATTACCCCTTCGATAATACCAAACCAAAAGAGATTGCCCTCACCCTTTCTGTATAACCTTTCATACTTTCTGCCGAGGTAACATATTATTTTGTTTAGAAGGAAAGGGCTCTTTTTTTTTCCCCAGAAAGTTTGTGTTGCTCATATTGAGTAAAATATTAATTGTTCTTATATTTTTCTGTTAAACTATGTCTGCTATATTATTGAAGAAGCTGCAAAAGATGCCTTCTTACTTGATCTTTGATATCTACAAGAACAAATGAATGCAACCTAACTTTTATTGGTAGTTGTCTGTGATGGTGGCTTCAGTCTCTCTGCCCTCTAATGCCCTCTCTCAATGCCTACCATCTTACTTGAGTTTCTCTTACCTTGGACGTGGGGTCCAAGAAAGGTCCATCTAGTCAAAGCTATGGTTTTTCCAGTAGTCATGTATGGATGTAAGAGTTGGACTATAAAGAAAGCTGAGCACCAGAGAATTGATGCTTTTGAACTGTGGTGTTGGAGAAGACTCTTGAGAGTCCCCTGGATAGCAAGGAGATACAACCAGTCCATCCTAAAGGAGATCAATCCTGGGTGTTTATAGTCCTTGTAGATGTCAAAGGACTCCATAAAAGTTCATTTGAGTTCAGTTTAGTCACTCAGTCGTGTCCGACTCTTTGTGACCCCATGAACTGCAGCACGCCAGGCCTCCCTGTCCATTACCAACTCCCAGAGTTTACCCAAACTCATGCCCATTGAGTCAGTGATGCCATCCAACCATCTCATCCTCTGTCATCCCCTTCTCCTCCTGCCCCCAATGCCTCCCAGCATCAGTCTTTTCCAATGAGCCAACTCTTCACATGACATGGCCAAAGTATTGGAATTTCAGCTTTAACATCATTCCTTCCAAAGAACACCCACGACTGATCTCCTTAGGATGTACTGGTTGGATCTCCTTGCAATACAAGGGATTCTCAAAAGTCTTCTCCAACACCACAGTTCAAAAGCATCAATTCTTTGGTGCTCAGCTTTCTTCACAGTCCAACTCTCACATCCATACATGACTACTGGAAAAACCATAGCATTTGTGACATTAATTATAGTGACATAAAAGCAAAGCAGTGGTTGCCTGAAGATGATGAGCTGGGATGATGAGAGGGGTACGAAAGAGACACAAGAAAACTTTTGAGAGTAATGGGTATGTGTTTGTTATCTTAATTTTGGCTTCTGGTGATGGTTTTATAAGTGTATATCACTCAAAATATAAACATCTTATACTTTAAATATGTGTGGTTTATCAATTACACTTTAATAATATGTGAAAGAAAGGAAAATGAACAGATTATGTTTCCTGGTTAAGAGAACCAACATGTTTTGACATATAATTTTATATTCAGAGCACAACTTTTATGTATTGATGTGACTTTGCTTCCCTTGTCTCTCAGACGGTTAAGTGTCTGCCTGCAAAGCAGTAGACCTAGGTTTGATTCCTGGGATGGGAAGATACACTGGAGAAGAAAATGGCAATCCACCCCAGTACTGTTGCTGGGAAAACCCCATGGATAGAGGAGCCTGCTCCTCTGTCTGGACAGAAGCTAGAGTCCGTGGGGTCGCAAAGAATCAGACACAACTGAGCAACGTCACTTATGTATGTGAATTTATTGGGAAGGGGTACCTGGGCTAAAAGCATCAGGGTAAGGAAACCCAAGAGAACTACCATACCACATGGCCCACAGTCTTAGGTTTTAGGGTAATGGAGTTATCTTTCTGGGTAGCCTCTTGCCTGTCCTGGCATCTTGCCATATTTGGTCTGACTCAGTCTCCTTCCTGGTAGCACATGCATCTCTCAGCCAAGATGGATTCCAGCATGAAGATTTCTGGGAGGCTGGCAAAACATATTATGGACCAGTGTCTTCTCCCTCCTTTTGAATTCTCCCAGTTGATTTTTGACAGCAGCACTGTGTTCCTTATCTGGACCTCATGTTTAAGAGTAATCATACAAGCACTTATTATCCTGCCTGGCCAAAGTGGATGATTTCAGTCAACAATTGCCTAACGCAATTATCTGAAGTCAGCATTTATCAATATGTTATTTCATAATAATGGATGCAAAATGTAGGTATCTGATAGTAAAAATGTCTAGATAACCACTTAGTCCAAGCACATACATAGTCAAAGATGGTTGCAATTCAAATGTGGCTTTGTTGTTGTCAATGGGCAATTATTGAGAATTCATAGCTTGTCTTTCAATAAAATTGAAACTGGAAATCATCTAGTACAATGATGAAAGTCTCTCCTTAGTTTGAAATCTAAATGATTACAAGAGCTACCTATTAAGTTAGACTCTAACTATGATGAGAAAACATCAGAATCAAAAGAGAAAAAAATACATATATAGCTAATTAAGTCTCTAGCCATGTAGTTGAAACAGCTGAATGTTTGACAGGTGTATTTTATTTATGTTTTATAGCTCTCTGTTACTCACTTTTATTAAAAAGTTCAGTGTATCCAAGATAGCTAGGAAATAAAAATCAGTATTTTGGATTGGCATACAGAAGAAACATGGGTCAATAATATTCTCATTGATTTCAAATGGCTTTACATTTTCACTTCAGAAGTTTTAATAAATTGACAACAGACTGATCAACATGATTAAAGCAGTTTTCATTTGGATAAGAGAATAATTTGATACAAGTTTAAGAGAAATCACAATGCTAAGCAGTGCTTCTCAAACTGTAACATGCATATGAATTAGCTAGATAGTTTGTTAAAATGCATATTCTTATTTGGTAAGTCAGAAGTGGGGCTTGAAACACAACATTTGTAATCAGCTTCAAATTGGGTATACTAATTTCCTATTACCATTCTACCAAACTCCCACAAACATAGTGGTTAAAAGCAATATGCTTTTATTTTACATGTGTAGAGTTCAGAAGTCCAAAATCAGTGCCAGAGAGTTAAAAAAAAAAAAAAAAGTCTGAAGGTCTCCCTTGCCTTCTGAAGGTTTTAGATGTATATCTGTTCACATGCCTTTTTTTGGCTTCTATTTCTATTCTTTCACTTATGACCTTATATCATGTCTATATCTACTCCCATAGTCACATTCCCTTCTCTGACTCATATAACCTTGTCCCCCTCTTATAAGAAGCATCCCTGTGATTACACTGGGCAGACCGGGATAATCCAGGATCTTAAAATAGTGACATTTGCAAAATTTCCTTTTCCATTTCATATAATTTACTCACAGATTCTGGAGATTATACATGGATATATTTGGAGCTTCATTTTCATTATATTGGATGGGAATGCAAAAGTAGGAAGTCAAGAAGTACCTGGAGTAACAAGCAAATCTGGCTTTGGAGTACAGAATGAAGCAGGGCAAAGGCTAATAGAGTTTTTCCAAAAGAATGCACTGGTCATAAGAAATACCCTCTTCCAACAACACAAGAGAAGACTCTACACATGGACATCACCAGATGGTCAACACCAAAATCAGATTGATTCTATTCTTTGAAGACAAAGATGGAGAAGCTCTATACAGTCAACAAAAATAAGACCAGGAGCTGACTGTGGTTCAGATCATGAACTCCTTATTGTCAAATTCAGACTTAAATTGAAAAAAGTGGGGAAAACCACTAGACCATTCAGGTATGATCTAAATAAAATTCTTTATGATTATACAGTGGAAGTGAGAAATAGATTTAAGGGACTAAATCTGATAGACAGAATGCATGATGAACTATGGATGGAGGTTTGTAACATTGTACAGGAGACAGGGATCAAGAGCAATCTAAGAAAAAGAAATGCAAAAAAAGCAAAATGGCTGCCTGAGGAGGCCTTAAAAATAGCTGTGAAAAGAAGACAAGTGAAAAGCAAGAGACAAAAGGAAAGATATACTCATTTGAATGCAGAGTTTCAAAGAATAGCAAGGAGAGATAAGAAAGCCTTCCTCAGAGATCAATGCAAAGAAATAGAGAAAAACAATAGAATAGGAAAGACTAGAGATCTCTTCAAGATAATTGGAGATACCAAGGGAATATTTCATGCAAAGATGGGCTAAATAATGGACAGAAATTGTAGGAACCTAACAGAAGCAGAAGATATTAAGAAAAAGTGGCAAGAATACACAGAAGAACTATACAAAAAAGATCTTCATGACCCAGACAATCAAGATGGTGTGATCACTCACCTAAAGAGGGACATCCTGGAATGTGAAGTTAGGTGGGCCTTAGGAAGTATCACTACGAACAAAGCTAATGAAGATGATGGAATTCCTGTTGCTGTTGCTGTTAAAACACTTCAGTCGTGTCCGACTCTGTGCGACTCCATAGACTGCAGCCCACCAGGCTTCTCCATCCCTGGGATTCTCCAGGCAAGAACACTGGAGTAGGTTGCCATTTGCTTCTCCAATTCATGAAAGTGAAAAGTGAAAGTGAGGTCTCTTAGTAGTGTCCGACTCTTTGCGATCCCATGGACTGAAGCCTACCAGGCTCCTCTGTCCATGGGATTTTCCAGGCAAGAGTACTGAAGTGGGATGCCATTGCCTTCTCTGGGAATTCCAGTTGAGTTATTTCAAATCCTGAAAGATGATACTGTGAAAGTGCTCCACCCAATATGTCAGCAAATTTGGAAAACTCAGCAGTGGCCACAGGACTGGAAAATATCAGTTTTTATTCCAACCCCAAAGAAAGGCGATGCCAAAAAGTGATTCTTAAAATTCTCCAAGCCAGGCTTCAGCAAGACATGAACTGCGAATTTCTAGATGTTCAAGCTGGTTTTAGAAAAGGCAGAGGAACCAGAGATCAAATTGCCAACATCTGCTGGATCATTGAAAAAGCAGGAGACTTCCAGAAAAACATCTATGTATGCTTTATTTACTATGACAGAACTTTTAACTGTGTGGAATCCAATAAACTGTGGAAAATTCTGAAAGACATGGGAATACCAGACCACTTGACCTGCCTCATGAGAAATCTGTATGCAGGTTAGGAAGCAACAATTAGAACTGAACATAGAAAAACAGACTGTCTCCAAATAGGAAAAGGAGTACGTCAAGGCTGTATATTGTCACCCTCTTGTTTAACTTATATGCAGAGTACATCATGAGAAATGCTAGGCTGGAGGAAGCACAAGCTGGAATCAAGATTGCTGGGAGAAATATCAATAACCTCAGATATGCAGATGAGGTGACACCACCCTTATGGCAGAAAGTGAGGAAGAACTGAAGAGCCTCTTGATGAAAGTGAAAGAGGAGAGTGAAAAAGTTGGCTTAAAACTCAACAGTCAGGAAACTAAGATCATGGCATCCAATCCCATCACTTCATGTCAAAAAGATGGGGAAACAGTGGCTGACTCTATTTTGGGAAGCTCCAAAATCACTTCAGATGGTGATTGTAGCCATGAAATTAAAAGATACTTACTCATTGGAAGAAAAGTTATGACCGACCTAGACATCATATTAAAAAGCAGAGACGTTACATTGTCAACAAAGGTTCATCTAGTCAAGGCTATGGTTTTTCCAGTAGTCAAGTATGGATGTGAGAGTTGAGCTATAAAAGCTGAGCACAGAAGAATTGATGCTTTTGAACTGTGATGTTGGAGAAGACTGTTGAGAGTCCCTTAAACTGCAAGGAAATCCAACCAGTCTATCCTAAAGGAGATCAATCCTGGATGTTCATTGGAAGGACTAATGTTGAAGCTGAAACTCCAATTCTTTGGTCACCTGATGCTGATTTGGAAAGACTCTGATGCTGGAAGGGATTGAGGACAGGAAGAGAAGGGGACAACAATAGATGATATGGCTGGATGGCATCACTAACTCAATGGACATGACCTTGGGTAAACTCCAAGAGTTGGTGATGGACAGGGACATCTGGCACACTGCAGTTTATGGTGTTGCAAACAGTCAGACACAACTGAGCAACTGAACTGAACTGAATTGAATCACTAGTTGATTTTGAGGTCACTGGTCCATAAGCAAATTTTTGAGAAAAAAGTATCTATTACAAAATAGAGTCCAAAGAATGATGACTTCACAAAATATTTGATGGTGTGTAATTATATTCCTTGGATATTGTGTTCCCAAACTAAAAAATTTTTAAAGTCCTTCTGTTAAAAATGTCTTTGTGTTCAAGAAAGAGAGTGAGAGAAGGATATGAAGACAGAAAGGCATGGAGAGAGAGTGAAAGAACAAGAGAATGGACAAAAATGCATATTGCAGTTTCACACATAGGGACTTTGGTAGTTACCACTCCATCTAATCAATTAAAAACCTAAAAAGGCTGTCAGATTAACTCTTACTGGATCCAAAAGAGAGAGGAAGATGTAAGGCAAATGTGCCCCCAAAATTACAGAGATACTCAAGTAAGTGCAAGTCATCAAGATATACCAGAGCAAAGATTCACCAACAGAAATTGCTGAGAATCAGTGCTGGAGTAGGAAAATAAAAAGTGTAATAGACAAATTTCTGGAGGCTCAGTTGTGTCAACTATGAGAATTAAAATCTCAGGGAGAGTTTGGGAGGACTACAAAATACCATTATAATTACTTCCAAGTGTTCCATCAGGTTCCCATAGCAAATATCAGAGGAAATCCCTGGGGCCTCTGGCAAGGAGAAGAAAAAATAAGCCATTTTTATATACACCAGAGTGTATTTAAAATATACTGTTCTTCTTAATAACACCTGTTATCAAAAAAAAAAAAAAAAAAATTAACCCAAGGTTAAGCTAAAGTATTATCAGAGCCTAACTAAAGTGGGGAAGGGAAATATTTAACTCTGGTCAACTCAAGCAATCCTGTATCACCTAAGCATGGGGCAAAGATGAGACATATGAACTTATGAAGTTCACAGTCCAGAGCAATAGGTTTACTAAATGTTTGAGACATAAACATAGAACTATAAGCAAAATTAGATGAAAATAATGACTAGAAAGAGTCCAAGTTGGTTTGAAACTATACCCCACAAATCCAGGAATTTTAAGGAATTTTGTTGTCTCTACCAAGTATCTTCCATTTTACTGAAGATAGGTCTCTTCTCTCTGGCTGTTGAGAACTTACTTGAATGATTCAAGGCCCTGTTGACAAGTTTTGGTTGGGCCTTCTACATTTTTACTGTGCATGCAGATTGATATTCAGCCAAAGACTCAAAGGAAAATTAAACAGATTTCTATCACTCTTTCTCTGTCTCTATATGATTCTTGGTAGTCTGACCAGCAAAATCTAGACACCCCCATCTTTCCAAACTATGATCTGTTTCTCCTCAAGCCACCAAAATTGCTATATTTTGTTGGATTATTTTCCCTTTGCTGTTTCCAGAAATTGACCCTAGGCAGAAAGCTGAGGAGATTGTAGAGCTTTCCACCTTAGTTTCCTTTGTTTCAGAAATCAGACTCCAGTTCTGTCTTTGTCTAATATTTGAAGAAACTTGTTTTATGTATTTTGTCCATGTGTCCATTTGTTTATAATAGTAGATAATGCTGAACTATATTGTTTCCTCATGGTGAAAGAAATATTTCAAATGCAGTTTTTAAATAAATCATTTTTAAAGAAAGAATTTGTCTTTTTAGATAAATCCAATGTAGAAGTTATAATTTCCAACTAATGTAGCTTTCATTGTATATTGCTCCTAATAAATAACCAAAAGGATTT
>SJYC01070681.1:0-13656 GCA_006408675.1 Madoqua kirkii
AGGGGGAGAGAGGAGATAGAGGTGACCTGGGGGAGAAAAAGGAAAATCAAAAGGGGAGAGAGCAATCAAGCCAGTAATCACACTGTTAATTAAAAATGGGTACTGAAGATTGGATTCTATTGATAACAAATACCAAAAAGCAAAGATTAAAAATCTAGAGTAGAGGTTAGATTCTCAAAAATACAATATTAAAAAAACAAAGCAAAATCATAAAAATTATAAAATATATATATACATATGAAATTTGCTTTAAAAATAGGGTCTATTTTGGCAAGGTAATAGGTTATAAAAATGAAAATTGAATGAGTAATAAAGAACTTAAAAATAAAAAAAATGGTAATAGTAAAATATATCTAGGTATTTCTCTGGAACTGTTGAGGACAATGTGGGGTCAGTTCAGTTTCAGATAGTTCCTTGTTCCAGCTTATACTTCTCAAGGTCTATAGGCCCCTTCCAATGTAATCAGTGCTAACTACAGGGTTTTAATCTGTTGCACCTGTCACTTGCAGAGCAGTTCCCTCTTCTTTATTTTGGCTTCCTCTGTTTGCAAGTCTCTTCAGTGTCTAATTTCCACCCTGACACAAGGGGGTGAAGGTGGTCACTTATTTAGGCTCACTTGTTCAGCTGTGCTGTCGGCAGGGGGTGGGGGGAGCATTGCAAACAAATGTCACTGGCATGTGTGGGGAGTGCTTGCGGTGTCTGGGCCACACTGGGTTTGCCCCTGCTCACAACATATGTACTTTCCCAGGCTACACTGCTCAGGCTCCAGGTTGCTGTGCAGGGGAATTCTCTAAAGCAAGCCCTGAGTTGTGTATACTTCCCAGGTCTAAACTGCTCAGGTTCAGGTTCTTGGGTATTCCACAAAGGCACAGACTCGGTTGGGTCTGTGTTTTGTGCCCTTCCCAGGTCCAAGGAGCTCAGGTGATCAGGTGCTTGGCGAGTGCACTTTCCCAGGTGTGTGGTGCGTCTTATCACCTCCCCGGTCCCAGCCACTCAGTTTCCTGGGTGCACAGCGAGAGCGCCATCTCAAGTGTGCCATGTGTCTCCTCTGGGGAGCTGATCTTTGACTGAGACCTTCCCAGCACATGTCAGCCCTCCAGGATCCCAGGAAGACTTGGGCAGCCACTGGGGACCTGCTGGCAGTTTGGTGGAGGAGGCCATCTCTGGGGCCGAGCTTGTCCCTTGCCTTCCAGCTCTGGCTGCCCCCGCTTGCTCTCTGCCTCTGGCAGGGGGAGGGGCCGGGCCGCAGCTGGCTAGCTCTCCTCTAGTGTTCACTAAGTCTTTGTTCTGTGAGCAGGCCTGGCAGGGCCTTAGGTTAGAGCTTTTCTCAGGAAAGTTCTGTGTTTTGTTTTTTTTTTTCTCTCTCTCTCTGGCTATCCCACAGTTTGGGTTGCTATCTCCCATTAGCTCCCTCAGATCGTCCTCAGGGCACTCAGGCCCAGTCCCTAAGCATGCAGCCCGCGCCTCCCTGTCCAGCCCCTGCTTCCTGCTGGAGGATGTGAGCAATGTCTGGGCTACTTCTCCACTGGGAGTTGCGCTTAGGTGTGTAATCTATGGGTTTTTTGTTTTTTCCCCTGGTTATGTCGCCCTCTGAGATTCCAAATCTCAGAGGGTTTGTGATTTCAAACCCTCCCGCCTGTGAGAGGGTTTCCTGGTGTTTGGAAACTTCTCATCTTTCACAACTCCCTCCCAGGATGGGTCTCTGTCCCTAACTCTTTAGTCTCTCTATTTATCTTTTATATTTTGTCCTACCTCCTTTTGAAGAGACTGGGCTGCCTTTCTGGGTGCCTGGTGTCCTCTGCCAATGTTCAAAAGCTGTTTTGTGGAATTTGCTCAGCGTTCAATTGATCTTTTGATAAATTTGTGGGGGAGAAAGTGATCTCCTTGTCCTATTCCTCCACCATCTTAGGACGACCCCCCCCCCCCCAAATCTCTGCTTTTTAATATGCTGCCTAGGTTTTTCATAGCTTTTCTTCTAAGGAGCAAGCATCTTTTAATTTCAAAAAATTTTCTTTTCTCAGGGAGGGTGTAATAGCCTTGGTTCTCTCTTGCTGCAGCAAAAATTTGAAACGGCAGACCAGTGTTACACTTCGGTTACAGATCAGTTTTATTAAGCAAAGGATAGTACACCTTTGAGGCATGAGGGCAGGCCAGCCCCGAAGGAGAGGCCTTAATCATTCTAGGCTTCTTCCTTTTATACATTGGTCTCCTCCTCCCTGAGCCTGCCCTGTGCAAATTGGGCTAGCCAAGAAGGGAGAGTGTATGTTTCACCTGAAGTTCCCATCCTGGTCCAGGACTTTTCTTCTTTTCCACTTTGACAAATTTCCCCTTTCTTTGTCTTTTAGCCACCACCATTTTGGACTCCTCTTTTTCTTATTCTAACTACCTAACATTCCCTCTGCAAGAGATGGGAGGTCCAATTCTTTGGGAGTAAGGCTGTTGAGGTATCTCTGGCTACTTTCTGATGAGCTGGGATGGCAAGGGGCACTGAGCCTACCCTCTTGCTAATCTCAAGCCTCAGAGTCCTTATAGTGGTGTCTGTCTAAGATTGAGTGATATTTTCTGTAGTTGGGTATAGTTTTGTATATCCTTGTTCAAAATGGCAACTGTTTGTGATGCCATGGACTGCAGCACACCAGGCCTCCCTGTCATCACCAACTCCCAGAGTTCACTCAAACTCATGTCCATTGAGTTGGTGAGGCCATCCAACCATTTCATCCTCTGTCATCCCCTTCTCCTCCTGCCCTCAGTCTTTCCCAGCATCAAGGTCTTAAAAATAAATCAGCTCTTCACATCAGGTGGCCAAAGTATTGGAGTTTCAGCTTCAACATCAGTCCTTCCAGTGAATACCCATGACTGATCTGCTTTAGGATGGACTGGTTGGATCTCCTTGCAGTCCAAGGGACTCTCAAGAGTCTTCTGCAACACCACAGTTCAAAAGCATCAATTCTTCTTCACTCAGCGCTTTCTTTATAGTCCGGCTCTCACATCCATATCTGACTACCGGAAAAACAATAGTCTTGACTAGACATACCTTTGATGACAAAGTAGTGTCTCTGCTTTTTAATATGCTGTCTAGGTTGGTCATAACTTTTCTTCCAAGGAGTAAGCATCTTAATTTCATGGCTACAGTCACAATATTATGGCAGAAAGTGAAGAGGAGATAAAAAGCCTCTTGATGAAAGTGAAAGAGAAGAGTGAAAAAGTTGGCTTAAAGCTCAACATTCAGAAAACAAACATCATGGCATCCGGTCCCATCACTTCATGGGAAATAGATGGGGAAACAGTGGAAACACTGTCAGACTTTATTCTTTTGGGCTCCAAAATCATTGCAGATGGTGACTGCAGCCATGAAATTAGAAGACGCTTACTCCTTGGAAGAAAAGTTATGACCAACCTAGATAGTATATTCAAAAGCAGAGACATTACTTTGCCGACTAAGGTCCGTCTAATCAAGGCTATGGTTTTTCCAGTGGTCATGTGTGGATGTGATAGTTGGACTGTGAAGAAAGGTGAGTGTGGAAGAATTGATGCTTTTGAAGTGTGGTGTTGGAGAAGACTCTTGAGAGTCCCTTGGACTGCAAGGAGATCCAACCAGTCCATTCTAAAGGAGATCAGCCCTGGGATTTCTTTGGAAGGAATGATGCTAAAGCTGAAACTCCAGTACTTTGGCCACCTCATGAGAAGAGTTGACTCATTGGAAAAATCTCTGATGCTGGGAGGGATTGGGGGCAGGAGGAGAAGGGGACGACAGAGGATGAGATGGCTGGATGGCATCACGGATTTGATGGACATGAATCTGAGTGAACTCTGAGAGATGGTAATGAACAGGGAGGCCTGGTGTGCTGCGATTCTTGGGGTTGCAAAGAGTCGGACACGACTGAGCAACTGAACTGAACTGACAACCACAATCTATAGTGATTCTGGATCCCTCAAAACATAGAGTCTGTCACTGTTTCCATCGTTTCCTCATTTATTTGCCATGAAGTGATGGGACCTGAGACCATGATCTCAGTTTTCTGAATGCTGAATTTTAAACCAACATTTTCACTCCTTTTTCACTTTCATCAAGAGGCTCTTTAGTTCTTCTTTACTTTCTGCCACAAGGGTGATATTAACTGCATATCTGAGGTTATTGAGCATATATAGTGGTGGCTCTTTAGAATCTTTGGGTCCTGGATGACACCCCACAAGCGTATATTTTGTTGAAATTGTCCAATGGCCTTGGTATAAGACCAGAGGGTCTGAGCCTCTACATCTAGGAAGAGGTCATTGACATAAACAAAAGGCCTCCCATATAGCATCTCATAAGGACTAAGACCAACCTGTTCCATAGGGGCAATACGGGTGTGGAGGAGAGCTGTCAGTAAAGCCTCCTTCCAACCAAGGGAGGTCTCCTGGGTTATCTTTTTTATTTCTGGTTTTAAGAATTGGCTGGCTCTTTCTATTTTCCTGAAGACTGAGGCCTCCAGGCAAAATGGAGGTAATAAGTAATGCCCAACTTATATGCAGAGTACATCTTGAGAAATGCTGGGCTGCAAGAAGCACAAGCTGGAATCAAGATTGCCAGGAGAAATATCAATAACCTCAGATATGCAGATAACACCACCCTTATGGCAGAAAGTGAAGAGGAACTAAAAAGCCTCTTGATGAAAGAGAAAGAGGAGAGTGAAAAAGTTGGCTTAAAGCTCAACATACAGAAAACGAAGATCATGGCATCCGGCCGCATCACTTCATGGGAAATAGCTGGGGAAGCAATGAAAACAGTGTCAGATTTTTTTCTCCCCTGGGCTCCAAAATCACTGCAGATGGTGATTGCAGCCATGAAATTAAAAGATGCTTACTCCTTGGAAGGAAAGTTATAGATAGTATAACCCACCTAGATAGCATATTGAAGTGAAGTGAAGTGAATTCCCTCAGTCGTGTCCGACTTTTTGCGACCCCATAGACTGCAGCCTGCCAGGCTCCTCTGTCCATGGGATTTTCCAGGCAATAGTACTGGAGTGGATTGCCATTTCCTCCTCCAGCATATTTAAAAGCAGAGATATTACTTTGCCAACAAAGGTCCGTCTAGTTAAGGCTATGGTTTTTCCAGTGGTCATGTGTGGATGTGATGGTTGGACTGTGAAGAAAGCTGAGTGCGGAAGAATTGACGCTTTTGAAGTGTGGTGTTGGAGAAGACTCTTGAGAGTCCCTTGGACTGCAAGGAGATCCAACCAGTCAATTCTGAAGGAGATCAGTCCTGGGTGTTCTTTGGAAGGACTGATGCTAAAGCTGAAACTCCAATACTTTGGCCACCTTATGTGAAGAGTTGACTCATTGGAAAAGACTCTGATGCTGGGAGGGATTGGAGGCAGGAGGAGAAGAGGACGGCAGAGGATGAGATGGTTGAATGGCATCACAGGCTCAATGGAAATGAGTTTGGGTGGACTCCAGGAATTGGTGTTGGACAGGGAGGCCTGACGTGCTGTGATTCATGGGGTCACGAAGAATTGGGCGTGATTGAGCGACTGAACTGAACTGAATGTTTGGAGACCCCTTGGGTGACCTTAGAAGTAAATTATGTCCCATTGCCACTTTATAATGACCTGGGCACCCCAAATCTTGGAATAACTTCATGGAGCAGTTTTTTTTTTTTTTTTTTTCTTTTACCATCTGCTCAGCCTTCTCAGTCTGGGTGGGAAGGCCTTCAATCCACCCTGTGAATGTATCTATCATGACTAATAGGTATTTGTACCATTGAGAAACTGGCATCTGGGTGAAGTTCATCTGCCAGTCCTCTCCTGGGTAGGTCCCATGCCGTTACACATGCTGGGCCATCTGGAGCCTTCAAGCTCCTTGGGGGTTGTTTAATTGGCACGTGGGACAAGAGGAGACCACTTGCCTTATAGTCGTCTGGAGGCCTGTTCCTCTGAAAGACCTTTCTAGTAATAATAGGAGGGCCTTCTGTCCTAAATGCGTAATGACATGTAAGGAGTTAACCAACTTCCGTTGAAGCTTCCCAGGCAGAAAAAGGAGTCTCTCCTTTTGGAACCACCCCATATGATTTTGAAAACCCTCATTATTGCGTTTAAGAGTCTCATCTTCATTATATGAAGATGTTTCTGCCAAACTAGTCTGTCAACTAAGGTGGCAACGTCGTTTAGGTCATTACTCCGTAATGCTGCTCTCTTAGCTGCCTGATTGGCTGCTTGGTTCCCTTGTGCCACTTGCATGCTCCCTTTTTGGTGTCCTTTACAGTGGGAGACTGAAACCTCAGTGGGCAGATGGACTACCTCCAAGAGCCTAAGGATTTGATCACCATACTTGATTGGGGACCCTTGGAGTGGCCTCTTTCTTTCCAAATAGCAGCATGTGCATGTAGCACCAGAAAGGCATACTTGGAATCAGTGTAAATGGCTCTTTTCCCTTTTTCCAGCTATAAAGTTCAAGTCAGAGCTATGAGCTTAGTTAATTTTGCAGAAGTACCAGTGGTCATGTATGGATGTGAGAGATGGACTGTGAAGAAAATTGAGCGCCGAAGAATTGATGCTTTTGAACTGTGGTGTTGGAGAAGACTCTTGAGAGTCCCTTGGACTGCAAGGAGATCCAACCAGTCCATTCTGAAGGAGATCAGCCCTGGGTATTCTTTGGAAGGACTGATGCTAAAGCTGAAACTCCAATACTTTGGCTACCTCATGCGAAGAGTTGACTCATTGGAAAAGACTCTGATGCTGGAAGGGATTGGTGGCAGGAGGAGAAGGGGACAACAGAGGATGAGATGGCTGGATGGCATCACCAACTCGATGGACATGAGTTTGAGTGAACTCTGGGAGATGGTGATGGACAGGGAGGCCTGGCGTGCTACAGTTCATGGGGTTGCAAAGAGTTGGACATGACTGAGCAACTGAACTGAACTGAACTGATGGAAAAGGTTTAGCTTCTATGGTCTCAAAATTGGAGACTACTGCATATCTATGTCTTCTTTTTTCATTCAAGACAAAGCTGCTTTGTTCAGTGTGCCAGATTTCATCAGAATTGGTCAGAGGATTTTCTGACAATCCCTCTTTGGGTTTTGTCCAGTGGTCCAGAGTTTCTAGGCAAGAATGAAAGGGGAGAGAGCCCTTAGGGGTAGGCAGAAGGGTAGCTGGGTTAAGAGACTCACAAGGGGATATAGTCTCGCCTAGATTTTGTATCAGCACTACTTGATATCTGAGGATCCTTTGATCAGACATCCATAAGTGACCCCTCCCATTCAGAAGTTGTTTCACTTGACGGTTGGTAAAAATAGTTAGTTTGCCCCCAAAAGAGAGTTTTAAAGCATCTTCTATCAGGACTGCAATAGCTACAAGATTTCAAAAGATCTCTTTCCAATAAGTGAGTAAGACACTCGGTGACCACCAGAAACTGGTGGGAAAATATTTGTCCATCCCAGCAACAAGGAAGTGCTCAGGTTTTATAATTGTTTTTCCTGTAACACCTGAAATGGTGCAGGTTTTGGAGGAGAAGGCTCTGGAGTAGGAGGTCAGGACAGAGTAGGTAGCCCCTGTGTGAACCAAGAAATTCTCAAACCTACCTGCCACATCCAGCTGCACTCTTGGCTCATGCCCCATGATGGTTATCTGTGACAAGCAGGCTGGCTGGAGTGGGCTGTTTCAGTACTATTGAACAATTGTGAGGGAATGCTTGGCACTTGACCTTGAGGCTCTTGGATCCTAAGGGTAGAGTGTTGACCAGTGTTGATGGCATTTTTAGCCAGCCGTTTTAGGAGGCTTGTTATAGTCTGGGCACTTGTTTGCCCATTGTCCAGCCTATCTACAGATTAGGCATTTGCCTCATGCCTTGTCCTTCAAGGACTTGCTGTGTACCATATGGCTTCCCTGGAGGGCGGCCAGCATCTGGGCATAGCTTGTCTCTTTGCTTCTCTCCCTTTCCTGGGCCTTGGCCTCCCTCTCCTGTTCTCTGTTATAAAAGATATTGTGACTATCTGGGCAATCCCATCTAAAGAGGCAGCAGGTTCCTAATACTGTAGCTGTTGTAACTTTATCTTGATGTCTGATGCACATTGGGAGAGCAATTTGTCCTTTAAAATCACCTGTCCCTCATAAGAGTAAGTCCAGATTGGTAAACTTAAGAGGGCCTCTTTTAGCCTTTCTAGAAAGGCAATGGGGTTCTCCTTGGGCTTCTGAGCTGCTGCTGAGACTGGGCACAGTCCCACCATTAATAGGACCCCTCCTATTTCCATGGGTGGACCTCCTTATGGATGAATCATTCTGAAACTTATCCTACTCAGTACTATTGCAATCTGAGAACCAGGCATCCTTGGGTCAGGGTGCAGATCCCCAGGGAGGCTGAGGCATGACAACTTCCTGGAGATCGAATCCCTAGGCAGGGCAAAGCATGTAGGCCTCCTGAGAACTGGGTCCCTGGGCCTGTCAAGGCATGTCAACCTCCTGGGATCCCTGGACTGGCAGATCTCAGGGCAGGTTGAGGTGTGACAAACTTTCTAGGACCAGATCTGTTGGCAGGTCAAGGCAGGTCGACCTCCTTGGAACCCCATACTGGAGTTGGGCATGCACAAATTCTCCAGCATGACCAGTGCGGGATAGGATTAAGGAGTTGTAATCTTAACTCATTGCTGGTCCGTTCACCACGGATGGGAATAGATATCATAATGTAAAGCAATCCAAGCCTGTGCCCTGAGGTTGGGAACCTGGTAAAGCAGCCAAAAATTTTTGCTGCAGCAAGAGAGAACCAAGGCTATTACACCCTCCCTGAGAAAAGAAAATTTTTTGAAATTAAAAGATGCTTGCTCCTTAGAAGAAAAGCTATGAAAAACCTAGGCAGCATATTAAAAAGCAGAGATTTGGGGGGGGGGGGGTCGTCCTAAGATGGTGGAGGAATAGGACAAGGAGATCACTTTCTCCCCCACAAATTTATCAAAAGATCAATTGAACGCTGAGCAAATTCCACAAAACAGCTTTTGAACATTGGCAGAGGACACCAGGCACCCAGAAAGGCAGCCCAGTCTCTTCAAAAGGAGGTAGGACAAAATATAAAAGATAAATAGAGAGACTAAAGAGTTAGGGACAGAGACCCATCCTGGGGAGGGAGTTGTGAAAGATGAGAAGTTTCCAAACACCAGGAAACCCTCTCACAGGCGGGAGGGTTTGAAATCACAAACCCTCTGAGATTTGGAATCTCAGAGGGCGACATAACCAGGGGAAAAAACAAAAAACCCATAGATTACACACCTAAGCGCAACTCCCAGTGGAGAAGTAGCCCAGACATTGCTCACATCCTCCAGCAGGAAGCAGGGGCTGGACAGGGAGGCGCGGGCTGCATGCTTAGGGACTGGGCCTGAGTGCCCTGAGGACGATCTGAGGGAGCTAATGGGAGATAGCAACCCAAACTGTGGGATAGCCAGAGAGAGAGAGAAAAAAAAAAACAAAACACAGAACTTTCCTGAGAAAAGCTCTAACCTAAGGCCCTGCCAGGCCTGCTCACAGAACAAAGACTTAGTGAACACTAGAGGAGAGCTAGCCAGCTGCGGCCCGGCCCCTCCCCCTGCCAGAGGCAGAGAGCAAGCGGGGGCAGCCAGAGCTGGAAGGCAAGGGACAAGCTCGGCCCCAGAGATGGCCTCCTCCACCAAACTGCCAGCAGGTCCCCAGTGGCTGCCCAAGTCTTCCTGGGATCCTGGAGGGCTGACATGTGCTGGGAAGGTCTCAGTCAAAGATCAGCTCCCCAGAGGAGACACATGGCACACTTGAGATGGCGCTCTCGCTGTGCACCCAGGAAACTGAGTGGCTGGGACCGGGGAGGTGATAAGACGCACCACACACCTGGGAAAGTGCACTCGCCAAGCACCTGATCACCTGAGCTCCTTGGACCTGGGAAGGGCACAAAACACAGACCCAACCGAGTCTGTGCCTTTGTGGAATACCCAAGAACCTGAACCTGAGCAGTTTAGACCTGGGAAGTATACACAACTCAGGGCTTGCTTTAGAGAATTCCCCTGCACAGCAACCTGGAGCCTGAGCAGTGTAGCCTGGGAAAGTACATATGTTGTGAGCAGGGGCAAACCCAGTGTGGCCCAGACACCGCAAGCACTCCCCACACATGCCAGTGACATTTGTTTGCAATGCTCCCCCCACCCCCTGCCGACAGCACAGCTGAACAAGTGAGCCTAAATAAGTGACCACCTTCACCCCCTTGTGTCAGGGTGGAAATTAGACACTGAAGAGACTTGCAAACAGAGGAAGCCAAAATAAAGAAGAGGGAACTGCTCTGCAAGTGACAGGTGCAACAGATTAAAACCCTGTAGTTAGCACTGATTACATTGGAAGGGGCCTATAGACCTTGAGAAGTATAAGCTGGAACAAGGAACTATCTGAAACTGAACTGACCCCACATTGTCCTCAACAGTTCCAGAGAAATACCTAGATATATTTTACTATTACCATTTTTTTTATTTTTAAGTTCTTTATTACTCATTCAATTTTCATTTTTATAACCTATTACCTTGCCAAAATAGACCCTATTTTTAAAGCAAATTTCATATGTATATATATATTTTATAATTTTTATGATTTTGCTTTGTTTTTTTAATATTGTATTTTTGAGAATCTAACCTCTACTCTAGATTTTTAATCTTTGCTTTTTGGTATTTGTTATCAATAGAATCCAATCTTCAGTACCCATTTTTAATTAACAGTGTGATTACTGGCTTGATTGCTCTCTCCCCTTTTGATTTTCCTTTTTCTCCCCCAGGTCACCTCTATCTCCTCTCTCCCCCTTCTTTTCTCTACCTAACTCTGTGATTCTCTTTCAGTGTTCTGGGCTGTGGAGAACACTTAGGGAAATGATTACTGGCTAGATTTGTCTCTCTCCCTTTGACTCCCTCTCTTCTCCTCCTGGTCACCTCTACCTCCTTCCTCCCTCTTCTTTTCTTTATGTAACTCCGTGAACCTCTCTGAGTGTTCCAGACTGTGAAGAGCAAATAGGAAATTGATTATGGGCTAGATTTCTGTCTCCACTTTTGACTCCCCCTCTTCTCCTCCTGGTCACCTCTATCTCCCTACTCCCTCTTCTCTTCTCCACATAATTCTGTGAACCTCTCTGGGTGCCCCTCACTGTGGAGAATCTTTTCACCATCAACCTAGATGTTTTATCATCGGTGCAGTATGGATGGAGAAGTCTTGAGGCTACTGTAAGAATAAAACGGAAAGCCAGAGGTAAGAGGCTTAAATCCAAAACTTGATAACACCAGAAAACTCCTGACTCCAGAGAACATTAATCAATAAGAGCTCATCCAAAAACTCTATACCTACACTGAAACCAAGCTCCACACAAGAGCCAACAAGTTTCAGAGCAAGATATATCAAGCTAATTCTCCAACAATGCAGGAACATAATTCTGAGCATTAAAATACAGGCAGCCAAGAGTCACACCAAACCCACAGACACCTCAAAACTCACTACTGGATACCTCATTGCACTTCACAGAGAAGAGATCCAGCTCCACCCACCAGAACACCAATGCAAGCTTCCCTAACCAGGAAACCTTGACAAGCCACTCGTCCAACCCCACCCATAGGGAGGAACCTCCACAATAAACAGGAATCACAAACATCCAGCATACAGAAAGGCCACCACAAACACAGTAATCTAAACAAGATGAAAAGGCAAAGAAATATTCAGCAGGTAAAGGAACATGATAAATGCCCACCAAACCAAACAAAAGAGGAGATAAGGAGTCTACCTAAAAAAAGAATTCAGAATAATGATAGTAAAAATGACTCAAAATCTTGAAAACAAAATGGAGTTACAGATAAATAGTCTGGAGACAAAGTTTGAAAGAAGCAAGAAATGTTTAACAGGGACCTAGAATAAATTTAAAAAAATGTCTATCAATAATGAATAATGTAATAACTGAGATCAAAAACACTCTGGAGAAAACCAACAGTAGAATAACTGAGGCAGAAGATAGGATAAGTGAGATGGAAGATAGATTAGTGGAAATAAATGAAACAGAGAGGAAAAAAGAAAAAAAGGATTAAACGAAGTGAGGACAAACTCAGAGACTTCTGGGACAATGTTAAAACATTCAAAAATCCAAACATTCGAATCATAGGAGTCCCAGAAGAAGAAGACAAAAAAAAAGGGCGTGAGAAAATACTTGAGAAGATAATAGTTGAAAACTTCCCTAAAATGAGGAAGGAGATAGCCATTCAAGTCCAAGAAACCCAGAGAGGCCCAAACAGGAAAAACTCAAGGTGAAACACCCCAACACACATATTAATCAAGTTAATGAAGATCAAACACAAAGAAAAAGTATTAAAAGCAGCAAGGGGAAAACAACAAATAACATACAAGGGGATTCCCATAAGGATAACAGCTGATCTTTCAATAGAAACTCTACAGGCCAGATGGGAACGGCAGGACATACTTAAAGTGATGAAAGAGAAAAACCTACAACCCAGATTACTGTACCCAGCAAGGATCTCATTCAAATATGAAGGAGAAATCAAAAGCTTTACAGACAAGCAAAAGCTGAGAAAAATTCAGCAATACCAAACCAGCTCTTCAACAATTGCTAAAGGGTCTTCTCTAGACAGGAAACACAGAAAAGGTTTATAAACTTGAACCCAAAACAACAAAGTAAATGGCAATGGGATCATTCTTATTAATAATTACCTTAAATGTAAATAGATTGAATGCCAACTAAAAGACAAAGACTGGCTGAATGGATACAAAAATAAGGCCCCTATATGTGCTGTCTACAAAAGACCCACCTCAAACCAAAGGACACATGAAGACTGAAAGTGAAGGGCTGGAAAAAGATATTCCACACAAATGAAGACCAAAAGAAAGAAGAAGTAGCAATACTCATATCAGATAAAACAGACTTTGAAATAAAGGCCATGAAAAGAGACAAAGAAGGACAATACCATAATGATCAAAGGATCAATCCAAGAAGGCATAACAATTATAAATATATATGCACCCAACATTGGAGCACTGTAATATGTAAGGCAAATGCTAACAAATATGAAAGAGGAAATTAACAGCAACACAATAATACTGGGAGACTTTAATACCCCACTCACACCTATGGATAGATCAACTAAACAGAAAATTAGCAAGGAAACACAAACTTTAAATGATATAATGGACCAGGTAGACCTAATTGATATCTATAGGACATTTCACCCTAAAACAATGAATTTCACCTTTTTCTCAAGTGCACACAGAACATTCTCCAGGACAGATCACATCCTGGGTGATAAATCTAGCCTTGGTAAGTTTAAAAAATTGAAATCATTTCAAGCCTCTTTTCTAATCACAATGCAATAAGATTCTAATCTATGTTGACTACAGGAAAAAAAAAAGCTATTAAAAATACAAACAAGTAGAGGCTAAGCAACACACTTCTGAATAACCAACATATCACATAAGAAATCAAAAAAGAAATCAAAATATGCATAGAAACAAATGAAAATGAAAACACTGCAACCCAAAACCTATGGTAACACCAGAAAATCACAGAGCTAACCAATGAATATAGTAAAGTTTCAGGATATAAAATCAACACAGAGAAATCCCTTGCATTCCTATACACTAATAGTGAGAAAGTAGAAAAAGAAATCAAGGAAACAATTTCATTCACCACTGCAAT
>SJYC01070686.1:0-55084 GCA_006408675.1 Madoqua kirkii
GTTATGACCAATCTAGATAGTATATTCAAAAGCAGAGACATTACTTTGCCGACTAAGGTCCATCTAGTCAAGGCTATGGTTTTTCCTGTGGTCATGTATGGATGTGAGAGTTGGACTGTGAGGAAGGCTGAATGCTGAAGAATTGATGCTTTTGAACTGTGGTGTTGGAGAAGACTCTTGAGAGTTTCCCTGAGACTCTCCCTGGACTGCAAGAAGCTCCAACCAGTCCATTGTGAAGATCAACCCTGGGATTTCTTTGGAAGGAATGATGCTAAAGCTGAAACTCCAGTACTTTGGCCACCTCATGCGAAGAGTTGACTCATTGGAAAAGACTCTGATGCTGGGAGGGATTAGGGGCAGGAGGAGAAGGGGACAATCGAGAATGAGATGGCTGGATGGCATCACGGACTCAATGGATGTGAGTCTCAGTGAACTCCAGGAGCTGGTGATGGACAGGGAGGCCTGGCGTGCAGCGATTCATGGGGTTGCAAAGAGTCAGACACGACTAAGCGACTGAACTGAACTGAACTGTAGTGTGATACCTCCAGTTTTGTTCTTAAAGCTTTCTAAGATTGTTTTGATTAATTGGGGTCTTTTTTGTTTCCTTACAAATGTTATAATTATTTGTTCTAGTTTTGTGGAAAATTCCAATGGTACTTTGATAGAGGTTGCACTAAAAGTGTAGATTGCCTTGGGCAGTATGGGAATTTTAATGACGTTAATTTTTCCAGTCCCCAAAACAAAACAGATCTTTCCTTTCCATTTGTTCATGTTGTCTTCAATTTCTTTCAACAATGTCTTATAATTTTTCAGAGTCCAGGTCTTTTACCTCCTTGGTTAGGTTCATTCCAATGTACTTTATTCTTTTTCATACAACTGTAAATGGGATTAAAAAAAAATTATCTTTCAGATAGCTTATTGTTGGTATATAGAACCACAATGGATTCCTGTATATTATTTTACATCCAGCAACTTTACTGTGAATTCATGTATTAGTTCCAAAAGCTCTTTGTGGGTATCTTTGGGATTGTCCATGTATAGTATCATGGCATCTGCAAACAGTAACAATTTTACTTCTTCCTTTCCAGTCTGGATTCCTGTAATTTCTTTTCTCTGACTGATGTGGCCAGGACCGCCAATACTATGCTGAATAAAACTGGTGAGAGTGAGTGGGCATATTCTTGTTTTGTGCCTAATCTTAGAGAGAATACACTTTCTCTGCTGAGTATGACGCTAACTGTGGGCTTGTCATACACAGCCTTTATCATGCTGAGGTATGTTCCCTCTATATCCACTTTGTTAAGATTCTTTATCATAAATGGATCCTGAATTTTGTCAAGTTTTTCCCACATTTGTTGAGGTAGTCATATGATTTTTATTTTTCAATTTGTTAATATGTTATCACATTAATTGATTTACAGTTATTGAATTATTCTTGCATCCTTGGAATAAATCCCAGTTGATCATGGTTATGATCTCTTTAATGTACTCAATTTGGCTTGCAAATATTTTGTTGAGGATTTTTGCATCTATGTTCATCCATGATATTGGACTGTAATTTTTGTGTGTGTGGTATCTTTGTCTGGTTTGATATCAGAGTGATGATGCCTTACAGAATGAGGCCAAAAGCTTTCCTTCCTCTTCATTTTTTGTGGTAGGGGTGGGGATATTTTGAAGACGATTGTTAACTCTTCCTTAAATGTCTGGTAGAATTCACCAGTAAAGCCATCTGTTTCTAGGCTTTCATTTGTTGGAAGTTTTTTGATTACTGATTTAATTTCATTAGTGGTAATCAGTCTGTTCATATTTGTTTCTTCCTCATACATCTTGGTAGAATGTACATTTCCATCAATTTATCCATTTCTAGGTTGTCCATTTTATTGGCATAATTGTTCACAGTAGTCTCTTTTGACCTTTTGTATTTCTGTGGTGTTGGCTGTAACTTGTTTTTCATTTCTGATTTTATTAATTTGGGCCCTCTTGCTACTTTTCTTGAGGAGTCTAACTAAAAGGTTATTGATGTATTTTTTGAAAAGCAAGCTCTTAGTTTTACCCTTTTCTATTATTTTTAGTCACTATTTCATCTATTTTTCAGTCCAATCTTTATTAATTCCTTCGACTAACTTGGGGTTTTGCTTATTCTTTTGCTAGTTCCTCTTAGGAATAAGTTTAGATTGGTATGAAATTTTTCTTTTTTCCTGTGGTTTATATTGCTATAAAGTTCCCTCTTAGAACTGCTTTTGTTATGTCCCACAGATTATGGAACACTGTGTTTCTGTTTTCATTTGTCTCCAGGTATTATTAAATTTCTTCTTTGATTTCATTAGGGACTCCTTAGTTCTTTAGTAGCATATTGCTTAGCCTCCACATGGTTGTGTTTTTTTGGATTTTCTCTAGTTTATTTCTAGTCAGATAGAAGCTAAAGCTGCAATACTTTTGCCACCTGACACGAAGAACTGACTCATTGGAAAACTCCCTGATGCTGGGAAAAATGAAAGCAGGAAGAGAAGGGGGCAACAGGGAATGAAATTGTTGGATAGCATCACTGACTCTATGGACACGAGTTTGAGCAAGCTCCAGGAGCTAGTGATGAACAGGGAAGCCTGGTGTGCTGCAGTCCATGGTATCACAGAGTTGGACACAACTGAGTGACTGAACTGAACTTGCTTCTTTATAGCCTGGCATCAACTTTTCCTCCTTACTGATGTAACTTTGGTCTGGCATCCACTTCCAGTACAGTCCTGTCTCATCTACATTACAAACCTGCTCTAGTAAATATAAGCCTTCATCAATAATTTCTCAAAGCATTTCAGGGAATTCCCAGGCAGCTACCCTATCTGGTCTAGCTATCTCACCATTTGCTTCTATGTTGTAAAGGCTGACTCTAGTCTTGAACTGATGAAACCAGCCATGGCTGGCATTAAAAGATGCACCCTCTGATTTGTTACTGTGGTTCTTCCTCCAGTCTTCACAAAGTCTTTTAGCTTTCTTTTGAAGCAGCATTGAGTGGCTGACCCTGCATCTACCCACTGAGAAGTTCTTCCATCTCCTCTATCATTTTTCTACACTTCTTCAACATTACTGTTGACATCACAGGCTCAGCAAACTTCCACATTTCATGATTTTGTCCTTGTTCTTTAGAACTGCACTGTTAAGTCTTTGTTTTGGTCTATGTTGTCTGATATAAGTATTGCCACCCTAGCTTTCTTTCCATTTCCATGAAATATCATTTTCCATCCCCTCACTTTCAGTCTGTCTTTAGATCTAAAGTGAGTCTCTTGAAGGCAGCATACATATGGGTCTTATTTTTTAACCCATTCAGCTACCGTATGTTTTCTACTGGAACATTTAATCCATTCACATTTAAATTAATTATTGATAGGTACTTCCCTAGTGGCTCAGCAGTAAAGAATCTGCCTGCCCATACAGGAGACACGGGTTCAATTTCTGTGTCAGAAAGATTCCCTGGTGAGGGAAATGGCAAACCACTCCAGTATTTTTGTCTGGGAATTCCATGGACTGGAGCAGCCCACAGTCCATGGAGTCACAAGGAATCAGACACAATTAGCAACTAAACAACAACATGCTTATTGCCGTTTTATTCACTGTCAAGTTCTTTAGTTTTTCATAGTTCCTTTTCATTCCTTGCTCCTTCTTTTGCTGTCTTCCCTTGTGATTTGATGACTATTTTTAGTGTTAGGTTATATTTCTTTCTCTTTTTTGTGTATCTGTTACAAATTTTTGGTTGTAGTTATCATGAGGTTGATATATAGCAACTCATATATATGTATATATATGATTATTTTAAGTTACAATCTCTTAAGTTTGGACTCATTCTAATAACTCTGCATTTTTACTCCCCTACCAATGCTTAATGTTTTTTTTACATCATGTTTTATATCTTTTCTGTATCCCTTAATTTATTATGAATATAGGTGATTTTACTACTTTTGTCTTTTAACCTTGCTACAAGTTGATCTACTACTTTTACTGTTTATTTGTTTTTTCCAATGAGATTTTTCTTATTGTAATTTTAATATTTCTAGGCTTGGTAAAAAGTATTTTTAAAAGCCCTTCAGAAATTAATAGCTAGTGCTTCACATGAAGCTATTTTATGTCACTTCTTATTTCCTCTTATGTGTATACACATCAGTTCCACCTCTCCTGAAGCACAATGCAATAATAAATGTGAATTTCCAAAAGCACCTATTGCCAGGGGGCTCTTGTACCAATAGGTGCAAACAGAATGTTTCCAATATCATAAAGCGCTCCACTGGACAGTGCCCTTTTTCTCTGACCCCTCCATGCTGTTCTCCTACATGGAAGAAATCTTGGAGCTGGGCCCACTTGCTTGGGTCAGCAGGATATCCAGCACAGGGTCCCAGAGAGCTGCCCTCTATGAAGGTAGAGAGCAGAGTGAAGAGAATGGCAGAACCATTTCCTCAGAGCTGCTCAGTTTTCCTGGGTTCTCTCCAATGTACACATTATTAAACTTTCATTTGATTAAAAAAAAAAAAAACTTCTCATTTTCCCAATGAGAAACATCATTGAAAACCTCCCCAATTTGAAACAGAGTAATAATGAGGAATATGTTAAATGGCATGATTCTTGAACAACAAAAGTCTACTATAATCATGGTGACGTACATGTGTGCTAAGTCATTTTGGTTATGCAACTCTTTGCAAATGCTATGGATTATTGTAGCATGCGAGGTTTCTCTATTCATGAGATTCTCCAGACAAGAATACTGGAGTGGATTGCCATGCCCTCCTCCAGGGGCTCTTCCCAACCCAGAGATCAAACCTGCATCTCTTATGTCTCCTGCACTGGCAGGCAGGTTCTTTACCACTAGAGTAGCCTGGGAAGCCCAATCATGGTGACACAGTATACTACATTTCTAGGAATTACATCCCTGCCAAGTAAGTCTGGCACAATCTCTGCTCCAAGCTTTATGCTGAGAAAAGTTCTTGACCAAAACCTCCTCATCTACAAGCACCTTCTCCAGGGATGGGCATGAGATCTACCTGGCACTGGGCTCGAGCTTGGGACACACTCATAGGAATATGTCAAGGATTTGTAGTGCAATCTGCATGTAAGGTAGAAGATGCTATATGTACACACACACACACACACACACACACACACACACACACACACACAAGCATGAGAGAAAAGGTTGGCAAAACAATCATCAAGTTCAGCCTATTCATGAAAAGAAGGCTGCCCCTTTCTCATGGCGCTGTTGGCAGTCTTCCCTCAACCTACCTTGAGAAGCATGTGTTTCTCACTGGGCGTCAGGTACATTCTATTCTCATAGTAATCCACACAAAGATTCACAATGTCTGCTAGGAGCTCTTCATAACCAGAAATCACTTCAAGCTGCTGCTGCAGAGACTGAAACACAGAGTGAGATCTATGTCACTGACCACTCTCTGCCCCTCAGCCCCCTGGCAATGTGCCCCATCAGCCAGAGTGTGTTACTTGTGTGATCTTGTTGTGGTTGGCCAGGAACATGGACAGATTCTGTGATTCCTGGATGGACTGTGGATCTGCCATTTTACGTAAAAACTGAGCAGCCCTATAAAAGAGGGGGAAAAAAGGGTTAATCAACCAACATGCTTAATGACATTAAAAAAAAAAAAAGTCTGGCAAAATCAAAATTACTCTACTACTGCTAGTTATCTGTAGAAATGTGCATCACAGATGCTGGTTTCAATTTCAGCCTCCTCCAGCTTCTCCCCTGAACTCCAGGTAAGTCTTTCTGCATGTGGACAGCTCATGACTCCACTGTCCATAGCTGACGGACTTCCTCAGAGATGTGGCAGCACCATTCACAGGTTCTCCTGAAGGGCACCGACACAATGGCCTCTAACACTGGCTCCCTATCCCCAAGTCTGAGAAAGGCTGGCACTCCCTCCGTGAGTCCAGTGCTGAGTGACACAGATGCCAGCACCGTTTAGGTTCTCTGTTGGGAAACTTTTGGGCAGCCAAACCTCCCACCAGTCAGGGACCACACCACACACAGTTCTGTGCCAAATGTCTGAGACAAAATCCTGATTCCACCACCAATTTGCAGCTCCATCTTGGACAAACCTAAAGATCTGGTACCAAGTCTAACATGAGCACTGGGTTTTCCCACACCATCAAGCAATATTCTAACACCAGCTGGCAACCCAGCCTGCAATGAACTAAATTCTGACACTGCTGGAAGACAGCATCAGACCCCATGAGTAGGGCAATGTATGGGAAAAGAACGGAGGCTTCCACAGCCTCTCCAATCACCACTCCACCAAACTTCCACATGTTCACCAACCTGGAAGCTCTCCGAACCCTATCCTTTGGGGTTTTTAATGGAAGATTCCTCATATAAACATGCTTGATTAGATTAGTGGATGCTAGCAATGGGTTCAACCTCTAACCCCTCTCTCCTCACTGAAGTCAGGAGGGTAGGACTAAAAGTTCCAACCCTCCAGTCCCAGGGCTGATTCTTCTGGTGACCAGACCCATCCTGAGGGTACCTAGGGGCTTTCCAAAATCACACTAACATAACAAAAGAAACTTTATGCTTTCATCACAGGAAATTCCAAGGGTTTTAGGAGTTGTGCCAGAAATGAGGATGAATATCATACACTTATTATAAATCAATACATACCCCCTGAACTCTCCTGACTCTCACCATATCTGAAAAGCAAGGCCTATATGACCTACTCATGAGCTGACAAGGAAACGGTGGACACAGAAGGACCTGTACGCTGAGGTCCAACAATCCTGCACAACATGGGCTGAGTCTTTAGTTTTTACAAAGCAGTATGAAAGCACATAAGAGGACTCTGCACATCTAGGGCTTCCCCAAAAAAGTTTAGGACCTGTCTGTACAACCTAGAACCTTGAGGGTTTTACTAAAGAAAAGCTTTCATGGCAAAGACTGCTAACCTACCCCAACTGTCATTTCCTTTCCTTCCTGCTTCAAATAAGCCCTGAATTTCTGTAGTGCAGCAATGTGCCTCATTTCCACATTGGGATCAACTGCTCAGCCATGAGATATAAGGCAAAACTTTGTAAGGCACTTGAAAGTTTACTCATAAGAGATATTGTAGTGCCTTCAACTCTCCTTCCTTCCTGTTGACTTGAATGCAGAGATGACACCTGGAGCTCAAGTATCCATTCTGGGCTACAAGGCTGGAGCCCTGGTTCCTGAATAGTCTGGAACCCACTTAGCTGCAGGCCACCTACATCAGGACATTCCAGGTGAGAAATAAACTGTAATCTTGCTTATTTCTGTAAGTTTTTAAAAAAATAATATTAACTGGTATGTTTATATTCTTTTTAAAAGAATGTATAGTGTTCACTTTATTGATTTGAGTGATTGTTGAAGCTGCAAGAATGGAAATTAAGAAAAGGAACAAAAATACCTGTTTTTATTTTCCTTAAGCCTCACCATGACAATATGGGTTATCTGGAACTTACACTTAGAAGAAGTTGTACTACCAGCTATGTGCAAATAAAGTGTTTTTTGATTTTATTTTTTTTAAACAAAAAGCGTTTTGAATGTTGTCCATGGGTGTGAGGGCTGGTGATGAGTAAGGGTTATTGCCTGGGAAAGTGAACCAACAGATTGTTCATAACAGAGATCACAGCAAGAGGATGCTGGAAGGATGAGGGGTGCCTCAGCCATCTTCTGTGCTCAGGGGAGCCTGGCGGGGCAGCAAAGATGGTGGGCAACTTCTGAAGGGTGTGCCCAGGGGCCCTCCAATGGCCTTCTACAGAGCAGTCCGATCTTTAAACTGTTTTCCAGATTGGGCTTTGAAATAAAGGTGCTACTGCTAAAAAGAGAGAGAAAAGAAATCTTTTTAAAATGAAAAACCACTGGTGCTGTCTACCTCCCCATTTCTCTGATAAAAGGCTGACAAAGCTGATCAAAATCATGAAACAAGTGATTTGTGCCATCAGGAGTAGAAGCCGTCCTCCTGGACTGGGAAGCTCAGAAGCCCATGCTCCACCAAGAGTCCCACACACTTGAAATCCCCGAACACTGGCATCAAATGGAGACAACTCCTGACTCTCCTACTGGAGAGGAGTTAACAGGACAATTCAAAAGATGTTGTCATTCTGAGGATCTACGCTTGCATGCAGAGCCAACTCGGTAAATGGAACACCTGCACTTATCTCACATGAACAAGGCTTGAAGTCTGGGAGATCTAGCTCCACGCCCACTGCTGACCCAAGCTCAGATCTGTTTCGAGCTGCATCTCAAGTTGATTCCATTTTAAAGACACAGCGATAGGGTTCAGGGTAGGCTGCCCCCAAATATGCCACTGTGGCACACTGATTTATTCTGAATTAATTACTTAAACAGCTGCAGCAAGTACATTCTGACCTCCTCTGTGCCCTTGAAAGCAGGAGAGAAACCTCCCACATGAAAGGGAACCTCCCAGTACCAGGAGGTCAGGAGGCGTCCTCATCACCAGAGGCTGTGTGAACAACCTTCCTACCTCCTCACTCACTGACCACGCCAACTCAAACTTCTCTGTCTTATCAATTCTTCACAGGTTACTTTTTCTTTGTTTAAAAGGTTACTTCTTTGGGTCTCATATTTGGGACCCCCTCAATACTTATTAAATTTGTTTTGCTCTTTTTAATTTCTGCTTTCTTAAAGGCAGTTCTCAGGCAAGAACCGAGAAGGGCACAGGAGAAATTACTTTCCTTTCTCTACAAATGAAACCACAGCCTATTCAGATGCAAAGTAAATCTCTTCTAATTCAGTTGTATAGCTAAGATTCATTGTCTAACAAAGGAAACAGAAGTCAGCATCTCATTCCAGCCGACTTGTTTTAACAGTCTAGGGCCCAGACTTTCCCTAGAGAGTTGGTTACAGGACAGCTGCTCTGATCTACCTGCCACCAACATACTCAGTCTTACAGACACACTGCTGTGACGTGCCCACCTAGACTAGACGTGCAGGCTCATGGCAGCACATTGTCCTCTAGGGTGATGGGAGTCCAGAGACTCCTCACACAGATCTGTCTCAGGCCCAAGAATGGCCCTTGTGGGTGCAGCATCCACCATGCAAAGGCACCTGGGAGCCCAGGCACGCTCACCTCTTGTAGGCTGAGTGGTCATTCTTCACACTGCACTTCATGTTCTTCAGCTCGTCCAGCACAGCAAACATATTGATGAACTTGCCCAGGGTGATCAGGTAGGCTTCAGACACGAAGTCCTTCCTTCTCTCCGCATGGCACAGGCGCCTCACCTCCCCACAAAAACGCTCAATGGCATTTCTCTGTGCAGAGGAAGCAGGGACAAATACACTGCTTTCAGGGATGGGCCAACCCCAGACTCAGCTCCAAGCACAGGGTCCAGACTCACATTACTGGCCGATGAAATCCCAACCAACAGGTGTGTTATTTACAGCTCAGGTAAAGAGACACTTTCTAGAAAGTGATTTCCACATGTCTTTGCTCTGTAACAATCATCATCGCTTTTGCACTTTACCGACTATGTCCTCAAAGTAAAAGAATTTTGTTGACTATTTCGGCAAAGTTACTGAGCAAAATGCTGCAAAAGAACATCTGTAAAGCAGATTGCTTTAGCTTTCAGAGTTGAAAAAGGGAGTGGGAGGATTTCCACTTGACAATTTTTTAAGATAAAATAAAAGCTCATCATCTAAGGAGTTCTAGCTTCTCTGTTTGCTAAAGGAATCTGTAATAAAAAACTCACACATATTTTTAAAGTATGTCTTTAAACATCCAGGAAGGGCCCTCCCATAGCTACCCTGCCTAACCCAAGGGCCAGAAGTGAAGACCAGGGTGAGGCCCAACAGAGCAGACAATGGGATGAAAACATGTGAAAACCAGATGAATCGAAAGTACAAGCATACTGATAGAAAGCAGCCTTCATGCAGGAAATACAAAGTCACTCTCAAGGGAAGGAGAGAAGTGAAACATAAAAGCAGCATTTATTCTGAAACAGCCAGTCAAGCTTCAGCCTTGTCAAAGGTTTAGTTCCCTTTGGCCTCAAAGCTGTTGTGAGCATCTGTATTTACAGGCAGTTTGTTTAGTCAGGACATGGTGCCAGCGCTCCACTCTCTGCACTAAACCTGGGATTACTGCACCGTTTTACCTGGAAGTACATAAAATTCATCAGTTTCGTGACCTCAGGCTCAAGGACCTCCACGGTTTTCTCATAAATTTCAACTCTGTTAGGCTGTTCGTTACATTTCACCTGGAAGTAAACAAGCATGACAGAGGCTTCAACCCAGAGAATATGAGGAGTTGCTGGAGGAGGGCAGATCAGAGTTAGGGTGTGGTGTGACTGGGCAGCAAAGTCTGGAAGGGATGAGGCCTGGTCTGGAGTGGGGCGTGGCCAGCAGGGGTGGGGTGGGGTCTGGCTGGGACTGGCACCTGTGGGATGGCCCGAGAGCAGCTTCTCCAGGTGTACAGCATGACAGCATATTCTTGGCCTTCCTCCAGCATCTCATTCTGCAAGGGTACACCGGGCAAATCAAAGGCAAGCAGAACAGTCACAAATTGCTAATATATACAGCCATAAACCAGAGGGAAAGGCCAAGAAGCGACTACAGTCTGAAATACTTTTAAGATGTGTTAAAATGCTCACAAGGTTTGATCTAATAACTTCACTTATACAAATCTAGCTGGGGAGAATAAGTATGTATTTAGGAAGATACTCATCATAGAACTTATTATAAAAAAAGCACGGCAAACTAAGTAAACACACAAAAATAGTTAGATTTTGAGCATTTACCAAATAGACTAGACAGCTATTAAAAATTACTTCATCTGGTGTAATTTAATGACATATCAAAGTGTTCATTAAATTATTAATATACATAGTTATAACAACAATGCAATTCACTTCTGCAATCTAAATCCCATATGGGTGTGTGCCTGGTATGCTTGAGCATAAGTATAAACAAAGGAGAGTGGGCTTGCTGATGCTGACAAAGGTTTTCTCTGGGCCACAGAAGCCAGATTTTCGGAAAGAGCATGCACTGTTCTTAGCAATAGAATAATACCAAAATAAAAGACATTTGCCATTCAGATGTGGCAACCCCCGGCCCTCCCACTGAGGAAACCATGTAGTTACCATGCTAGAATGGACAGTTGCTTGTTCAATGTATCTTGCAATGCCGGTAACAAATGCATTTCTGTCTTCAAAATTAGTGTTGAAATTTGGCTGGAAGGAAAAAGAAAGCCATCACATGGAGGTCAGCATCACGGGTCACGTGTCCTGCAGCTGCCCAGCACCCACCTGGTAGAGCAGTGAGGATGGTGGGGGCTCGATGCAGGGCTGCTGGTCAGGCAGAGGCAGCTCTTCCAAGAGGTCCACGTTAGACAGTGCATCCTCCAGCGTCACCTGGGCTGCCATCCTAGCCTAGGACCAAACACAAAGCCCCCTGAGCTGTGAGGAGGGCATGATAGCCCCTCCAGGGTGGTGTACTTAGGGTCCTGCTCCCTGTGCCTTCTTCTTAGGGAGCTGGGGATGGCAGAGGCATCTTAGACTGTCCCTGGGGCCTGGCATCTCTCTTGGGCCCCATCGACAGGGGAGTCACAGCACAGCTGCTGCTGGTCATGGTTAGGGCACAAGGGCCAACACACGTGCCATGGCTTCCTGCCACCCTTCCACCTCAGGGCCATCATCCTGGAGGGCTCTCCATGAGGGTCTGACAACCCCTTCACTGAGCTGGGGGCAGGAACAGTTCCTCCAGTACTACGTCTGTCCTCAGGAGGCCAGCACAGCCTCGGATGGGCAACAGTGCTTCCAACCAATGATACTTCCCAGGGGCGTCCCCTGAGCAGGGCGACACGCTCAGGAGGAAGATGCATAAAGCCAGTGCCCTGACTCCAAGAATACAGGACAGCCTGCAGGGCCCAACAAGGTGAGGGCCTATGGCTAAGGAAAGGAAAAAGGGAGAGGGCTACTGGCGGAGGACTGAGAGCCTGAACTCTGTGACCGCCATACAGAAGCACAGAAAAGGAGACGGACTTCATCTGATACATCTGTGCTGGCTCCAGAAGGGAGACGTCGACATACTCCAGCTTGCCTCCCGCTGAATGTTGCTGTGATCCTGCATGGGACTCAGGGAGCAACTCTAACTCCAGATGGACATGTGAAGCAGCTCTGACCCCAGCAGGATACGTGGGGCAGCTACATGGACAGCTGTGTTCATTCTGAGATTGGAAATAATAGCAGGCAGGGCAGAACACTGAAAGAAAAGGAAGAGGTACCCAGCTGCTCCACTTAGCACTGGGCACCAGACAGGCATGGGTGCAGAAGTGTTTGGCGAGGCAGGTTTCCAAAGCCTCAGCATGCTGGTCAGAGGACCAAAAAGGGAACCCCAGGGCACTGGAAAGCCCCAGGGACAATGTGGAGAGGAAGAAGCGTGGAAGAGCAAGCCCACAAAGTTGGTCAAAAATGTCATCAGGCTCACCCTCAAGCTGCACACGTGTGGATCTGATCCTCACATCCCAAGCCCTGAGCCCAGAGCCAGGTCCCAGCCGGCCACAGGAGGCACACACAGGACAGATCCAAAAGGCACTACTGAGCTCCAAAGACAGGAGTGACACTGCACCATAGTCCAGAGAGGACAGGTCAGACGTCGCCTAAATCGAAGCAGGTTGTTTGCCAGCTAAAACAAAAACAACATTTCCTAGGATTTCAACAAGACCCGGAGTCTCATACTATAATATCCAAAATGTCCAGCTGCAATCCGAACTACTCAGTAAAGAATCAGTAACGTCTTAGCTCCTGTGGGAAAAGATGAGCAACAGATACCAATGTCAAATAATACAGATGCTACAACTATCTACCAGACTTAAAGTACCTACTATAAAAATGCTCTAAACAAACATGGCACTCCTGAACTGAACAAAAAAACTGAAAGTCACAAATAAATAAATAACCGAATACAAATTTAGAACTAAAAAATATATCATCAAAAAAATCTACAAACAATAAATGCTGGAGAGGATGTGGAGAAAAGGGAACTTTCTTGCACTGTTGATGGGAATGTAAATTGATACAGCTACTATGAAAAAGAGTATGGAGAAGCCTTAAAAAACTAGGAATAAAACTACTATATGGCCAAGCAATCCCACTACTGAGCATATACCCTGAGAAAATCATAATTTAAAAAGACACTTGTACCCCAATGTTCACAGCAGCACTATTTACAATAGCTAGGACATGGAAGCAACCTAGATGTCCATCGACAGATGATGGAATATTACTCAGCCATAAAAAGGAACAGATATGAATCAGCTGAACTGAGGTAGATGAGCCTAGAACCTATTATACAGAGTGAAGTCAGAAAAACAAATTATCATATATTAGCACATATATATGGAATCTAGAAAAATGGTACTGATGAACCTATTTGGAGGGCAAGAATAGAGGCACAGACATAGAGAATAGACTTGTGGAGATAGAGGGGAAGGACAGGGTGGAACAATTGAGAGAAGAACACTGCCATGTATACACTACCGTGGAAAGAGGTAGCTAGTGGGCAGCAGCTATATAGCACAGGTGGCTCTGCTGGTGCTCCATGATGACTGAGTGCTGTGGGAGGGGTGGGGGGTGCGGGTCAAGCAGGAAGGGGTGCATGTATACACATGGCTGATTCATGACGCTGTATTCCCGAAACCAACACTGCAAAGCAATTATTCCAATTAAACATGAATTAAAAAAAAAATACAATACTGAAATTTAATGAACTCCCCACATGAGCTTAAAGGCAGAGGAAAGATTCAGTGAATTTGAAGACAGAGCAACAGAAATAAGCTAATTTGAATGACAGAGGGGAAAAAAAGATTGAAAAAAATGAAGAACCTTGAGGACCAAAAAAAATGAAGAACCTTGAGGACCTCTGGAACAAGAGAAAACTATCTAACACTGTCTCATAAAAATACAAGAACAAGCTGAATCAATAATTGAAAACACGACTAAAAACTCTGCAAATGTGGCCCTTTGCAAACGTGTCTACAGATTCAAGAAGCTCAGCAGACCCCAAACAAGACAAACCTAAAGAAATCCCTACCCAGACAGATCACAGTCACACTGCTGAAAAATAAAGACTATGAAAAAATATCTTTAAAATAGCCTGAACAAAGTGGTTCATGACCTAAAGAATGATAATTTGTGAGAAATAAATTTCCATTGTTTATAAGCCAAAAAGAGAGAGACAGAGAGGGAGGGATCTAAGAGGAGTTAAATAATAAAATGCAGACCTAAACCCAAACATATCAATAATTAGGTTTATCAAAGTAAGTTGAAACACGCCAATTAAAGACTGAGATTGTCAAAATGGATTTAAAAACTCCTGACCCAAGCCTACGCCAGCTGTAAGAAACTCATTTCAGACATAATGACCAGGTAGCTGATAGTAAACAGGGAAAAGAGAAACCAAGCAGGACTAGTCAAAGGAAGTTGGACTACTCAAGTGTCAGAGAGAGCTGGCTTCCAAGCAGTAAATGCCCAGGGATAAGCAGCGGGGTGCACAACGCAAGATCATTCAGAAAGGAAACAACCACGCTCAGTGTGAATGACTAACAAGAGAGGGTCAAACCAGGCAGCCCGAAAGGAGAAGTAACTGCACCCTGGAGACAGCGACAGCTCTCAGCCAGCAAGAGATCAGCGGGACAGGGAGGACAGACACCAAGGGAGCCGAGGCCTGAACTCCTCCCCCAGCCCGACAATAGCACAAGATCCATTCTGTGTGGTTCTCACCATCCACGTTAATGTTAAATATAGCAGTTACTTTTCACAGCAGTGAAAAAATCTCCCTTTCATTACCAACTTCCTTCTGTCATCACAACTTCCTATTCCACACACTCAAGAAAGAAGTACATCCAGGCCAGGGGTGCACAGAGCCAAGTCTTCCTCCTGGTCACTGCCCTGCAGAGCCAGCGCAGGGGCCCCAGCGGTGCCCAGACAGGGCACCTCAAAGCTGACGGCCTCCAAGGAGCCAGGCTGCCCAACAAGGTCCCTGTGGTCCCACAGGGCCGCCTGGCCTTACCTCTGTGCCTCTCACCTCCACAGGTCAAGCCAACCACCCAGGAACAGCCATGCAGCCCACATGACCAGCTGCCCTAGCTTTCCACTCAGTGCCCATGGGACCCGCTTCCTCCCCACCCTCTGCCCAGGACAGGCCTGGAGCACCCAATGACAGAAGAGGTGGTGCAGGAGAGCTGCGGAAAGGCTCTGTGACACACTTGGGTCCCGTCCTAGGAAAAAGGTCAAAGGTTCAACTTATTCCAAATCAGTGCTTAAGGACATTTTTGTTTGTAGTGGTTTACATACAATGGAATATTATTTGGTCTTAATTGTGTTGGTCTGACACATGCAATAACACAAATGAGCCCGGAAGTCGTGATAGCTGAAATAAGCCAGTCCAAATGGAAGAGCACTGCACGATCCCACTCACAGGAGAGGAGCCAAACTCAGAGAGGAAGTAAAACAGCGGTTACCCCGGGGCTGGAGAAGAGAAGAGGAGGCTGGGGAATTGCTGTCCCATGGGCACAGGGCTCCAGTGTGGGAAGATGGGAAAAGTTCTGGAGATGGACGATGGTGACGTTTAAAATGGTAAATTTTATGTTCTGCATATTTTACTACAATTAAAAATTAGAATTAAAAAATTATCAATATTTATGGCAGATAAATCAGAAAATAAAGAAAAAGTAAAGGAAATTATCTATAATCCTCTGATCCCTCACAGAAACAAGACGATGTAAGTTATTCTGTAAGCTGCTTTTCCCTTCCAACTTCCATAAAAATACTGAAGTTGTTGAACATTCTCTCACAGCATCCTTTAATCTTTGTGTGAACTACCAGTCAAGGCTCTCTTATCCCACACAGAGGCTCTTTCCTAATTGCTACATTTTCTTCTCCGTGCTTTTCAACCATGAACACACCCTGCTGCTGCTAACTGCTGCTAAGTTGCTTCAGTCATGTCCGACTCTGTGCGACCCCATAGACGGAAGCCCACCAGGCTCTCCCGTCCCTGGGATTCTCCAGGCAAGAACACTGGAGTGGGTTGCCATCTCCTTCTCCAATGTATCAAAGTGAAAAGTGAAAGTGGAGTCGCTCAGTCGTGTCTGACCCTCAGGGACCCCATGGACCAAAGCCTTCCAGTCTCCTCCGTCCATGGGATTTTCCAGGCAAGAGTACTGGAGTGGGGTGCCACACTCTACAAACATCCAATTCCAGGGCCACAGGCGCCTCCATGATTCTCCAGCCTGTGCTTCTTCCACAAAGAAGAAGCGGGTGTCTGCCTCATCTGTTAAGGAAAGTCCCCAGTCTGAATTCAAGTCCCCAGTCTCCATCTCACCCCTTTCTTTGACACCTCACAATTTCACCTCAAGATTCCGTTTAAATCCGTTTACTTTTCTCCATTTCTAGCAGCCACTCCCTTGTCAGGGGTGGCCCACTGCCCCAGGAATAAAATCCACATTCCCTGTCCCTGCTCCAGCCATCCCAAATCCAGAATCTTGCCAGCCTCACCCCCTTCGGCCCACTAGGTTTCCTCTCAGGACAACACAGGGGCCTTGTGTGCCTGGCCCCCCCACCGCACAGCCCTGGGACAGAGCCTCAACTACACCTCAAGGACTGACACACCTTTGCAGTGTCAAAAGCCACAGTGCCAAAGCCCAAGGGTGTGACAAAAATAACACATCTGGAACACACTCAAAACCTCCCCTGCTGCCACGCAGGACATCACAGTGGAACAACTAGATTACATTTCTGTCTCCCGTGGCTCAGCTCAAATGAGCTCAGTCCCCCCGATGGCTCGGGGCCTGGTCACAGCAGAATGGCATGTGACCACAGGCACAGAGGGAAGGCCATGTGAGGACACAGAGAGAAGGCGGCCGTCTGCAGGCCAAGGAGAGGCACCTCGGAGGGGACCAGCCCTGCTCACACCTTGGTCTCAGACTTCTAGCCTCCAGATCCAGGAGAGAATACTTTTCTATTGCCTAAGCTGCTTGCCAGCAAAGGTCCGTCTAGTCAAGGCTATGGTTTTTCCAGTGGTCATGTATGGATGTGAGAGCTGGACTATAAACAAAGCTGAGCACCAAAGAGTTGATGCTTTTGAACTGTGGTGTTGGAGAAGACTCTTGAGAGTCCCTTGGACTGCAAGGAGATCCAACCAGTTCATTCTGAAGGAGATCAGCCCTGGGATTTCTTTGGAAGGAATGATGCTAAAGCTGAAACTCCAGTACTTTGGCCACCTCATGCGAAGAGTTGACTCATTGGAAAAGCCTCTGATGCTAGGAGGGATTGAGGGCAAGAGGAGAAGGGGATGATCAAGGATGAGATGGCTGGATGGCATCACTGACTCGATGCACGTGAGTCTGAGTGAACTCTGGGAGTTGGTGATGGACAGGGAGGCCTGGCGTGCTGCGATTCATGGGATTGCAAAGAGTCGGACACGACTGAGTGACTGAACTGAACTGAAACCTCATGCACACCGCACCACCACCCGCCCTGCTTGTTCAGTTATTGGAATGTCCTGGGCTCCCACAGCTGGGCCCTCGCACTTGGACAGTGGGCCTACACCCATGAGCTTGAGAAGAGGACAGGGGGCAAGATCACTGGCAAGGCCGACGTCCAGGATGCACCTTACAACACTTGGGAGCCAGTGAGACCCAACTGCTTCCTCCTGCTACACTCCCTGGCCCCTGCTCTTGGGTGAGGGGCCCTAGGGCCCAGGGGCATCTTCTGACTCAGCAGACACACCTTCTTGCACCTAAACTCAGGCTCAGCTCTGTGCAGGGCAGGGTTTAAAATCTTGCCTCCATAAGACGACCTCCCTTCTCCTGCCATGACATGGACTGCTGCATGGAGCTGCACCAACCCCACTCTCCCAGGACCAGCACCACAACAGTACTTCTGGCAAGGCTTACAAGCAGAGCCAGCTAGTGACCCTTCCTCTAGTCCCTCACCTGGACTTGGAATCTACAAAAGGCCAGAACTAGGGTCCAATGAAGTTGCCCTAGGAACCTCAGATGGCCACCACATGTGGGCATCAGATGACTCCAAGTGGGACCAGGAGACCCCAAATAGAGGCAAGCAACCTCAAGTAGGCAGGAGGCCAAGGTTCCTGGTGCCAGGCTAGAAACCACCTAGCTGCTGACCCTCACATGGTACTGTCCGCCCCTCAGCCTAGCTTACCCTGCATCCTCTCAATTAGTCATCCTCACAGTCACCCTTAAGGTGGGGTCATCACGCTCTGACAGCTGAGCAGAGAAAAGCATGAAGCCCACAGCCACAGGTCAGGGACAGAGTCAGTGTGACCTCAGCAGCAACAATTTTCACAGGCATATCAATGGTAGAGGAGCCAGCCAGGTCTGAGGGCAGGAGAGTGGCAGCAAGAGCCCAAACCCCCAACCAGCAGTTGGGGCCGAGTGGGCAGTGTTGGGGACGAGGACAAGGAGATGCTAAGAGGACTTCTGTGACTCACAGTAGCCACCACACACTTCCAAACCAGGAACAGTAGATAACAGAACTTGTGTTGTTTAGTAAGTATGGTTTGACTATTTCCCCTGTCTCTGGACAGTGTGAGAGTAGGTGGGCAGGAAGAAAGGAAAGCCTCCTCTGTTTGCAGGTAGTATCAGACAACGAATCCTTCCCAATATAACTCAACACTTTTTAAAAAGAACACTTAGGCTAGTCTGGAGAGCACTAATTGAAATTAAAGGGGAGAGGCTAATTTTCAACCTGGAGCAAGGGTGGTACCAAAATATTAAAAGGAAAAGAGAAACAAAGTGTGTATGTGTTTTCAATAAGCCAGCGTGTTGGAGAGAACACAGGCTTCCCCATCAGAACACGGGCTGCAGAGACAAGACGAAACAAAGGAGCAAGACTGAGACAGATGCCTCAGGAGGTGGACACTAGAGGTGAGGCACAAGAAAGCGCTGAGACGGGGGATGCCTGCCCATGGGCCAGGAGCTGGGGACTGCGGTCCATGCTGGTCCAGCCAGACAGGGCAGGCAGGAGGCTGTGTCAGCCCCAGACACAGGGAGGGATGGCATCCAGCGCAGACAGGGCCCAGGGTCAGACTCAAAGATAAGTGAGGCTGCATCCCAGCTGAAAGCCAGGGAGCGGGGGCTTTGTGTAGGCTTTAAAATAGAACTGCCAAGGCAGCTTGATGCCAAGGTTGCAAAACATGGTGAAACAACAGGAGGGAAAATGCAGAACTGATGGTTCATGCCCATCTAAACATGCTGCCTTGGGGCACTCCTGCCTGTTTGCCCATGTGACCCTTCAAGACCATGTAACTTGAGGCAAGAGGATGGTTTGGCTGAGAAGAGGGTCTCCCCAGCAGCTCCAAACCTGTACTTCTCAAATTTTACAACTGGACGGTGTTTCACTTGTCAAACAGCACAGCATAACCAAACCACAGCATCTACAAAATGTTTCTAATTGATTTTCTTCCTCTTCTATATATAAATAATGGTACTTCCCAGAAAATTACATCCAAATTTTTGTGTAGTCTGTTCACATGTAAAATAAATCAAGAGAAGTATACTTTATTCAACTGTGCCTTTCTATCTTGCATTTTAAAACAATGTGTTTTTTCAATTCCAGCTTCTTTCCCCAGATTAAGTAGGATGGGGATAAAGAATGAAGCTGCTATAATCCCTAGGCTAAAAACTTCATAATTAAAATACAAACATCATCTTCTGCCCAAGACGAAGAGTATAGTAAATTTCTTTACTACTGAAGAAATTCAACTGCACAAAAATTAACTTCCATTCTCAAAAGCAGCACTGGTCTCTTCTGCAATTACCTCAAAAGAATCACTGCATCAACAGAGAAACAAAAGCCAAGTTTGCTTGAAAATCGCAGTAAGGTGAAGTCTAAGACAGAGCCCCCAGAGAAGTCTTGAGTCTGTCAGTCCTCAGGTCCTGACCCTGCTCTCCTGCCCTTCCTATGCAGTCTGCAGGCCTGGGACAGGGTCTCTCAAGACAGAGCGGTCTCTGCCTCCCGAATGCTCTCTCCCCAAGTTTCCTGTCCCTGCTCTACTCAGCCTGACGGACCCCTTCGCAGCCTAGAGCACTCACATGCCACACTCAAGCCTGCCACACTCCTTTTTAATTCCTTTTAACTATGCAAGTAGTACTCTGACCCTGTGGCTCTCCTGCTGACATGCTTACAGCTGTGGGTTTCAAACCATGTGCCCTGGAATTTCGAGGAATCCCTTGCCCCACGATGGCAAGGGAGAGCAGCGCTGCATTTATCCATTTATGAACTGGGATTGCCACCTGAGATTTTATGAAAAACTAATCTGAGGCAAATGCAAGTCAATCAACAAAACACGACGCTGGGTGTACGATTCCACTGAGTCAAGTCTCAATTGCTGAGATAGAGGGTGCTCGCAGCGTGCAGTGCTCACACCAGGTCCAGACTGACACCCTGTGTGGAGCTCCACCACTCCTGCCACCTCCAGTGGGCCCTTGGGGGAAAAATGGAAATGTTCTGCAGCTGCTGCACCAGACACACAGCTGAGCCCCGTGAGACCAGCTCACTGCAGTGGGATGAGGCTGGGACAGCGGGAGCTTGATTTCCTCAATGGTCTGGGACCCTCGTCCACCAATGCCTTACCATTTCTTTGTGACTGTGGTGGCCTTCGTCTTTTACACAGACTCCAGTGCATGTTTAAGACACTAGAGAAGATGCCAGTAGCAACTCAGCATGTTCTTTCTAGGATAGAGTCAAGCTTGGCAGTCTCTGGCACTGGGGGTGGTCACACCACAGAGAGGTGCACCAAACTTCCAACCAGGCTGGGGGCTCCCCGAAAAGAGAGCAAGGACAGCTAGCCCACCACAAGCCTGGCAACCATCCTGAGGGCCCGCCTGCCAGGTGCAGGGACACCCCTATTCACCACAGGGCAGGCCTGGCCCCACAAACGTGGACCTAGATGCTTCCTATCCAGGCTCCAGCCATCCCTCCATACTGGAAGGTGGCTCAACCTTGCTTACACAACCTCATAAATGCTCCCCAAGAACTCTGACCCAGTAGTCCTTCTGAACCTTCCCTTCATGTGAACCATCTTATTAATAACAGATTTTTACCTTCTAGATAAAAGTCTAAGATGACCACATCTGGGCAGAAAAGTCCAGTATAATCAGTCCTCCATATCCACAGATGCAAAACCTGGGGATACAGAGGACTGACTGTATTCATGGTATAACTTCTATTTTATATAAATGACTGTGGATTTCAGTATCCACAAGTTTCTGTAATCAACCTTTAGTGGATACCAAGGGGTGTCTGTGTTTTCAGATGACTTTCTTGACAGCACACCCCAAGAGGGGATTCTTTTTTTTTTAACTGAATGATAATTGCTTTACAATATTGTGTTGGCTTCTGCCATACATAAACATGAATTAGCCATAGGTATACATATATCCCCTTCTTCCAAGAGAGGATTCTTAAATCCCATGAATGTCTGTCTTCAAAGCTGCAGGAGATGATCCATCGATCCTACTTTTGGCCATTTATCCAGAGGAAACAAAATCACTAATATCGGGACTTCCCTGGTGGTCCAGTGACTAAGATTCCACGCTCCCAATGCAGCGTGCCGGACTTCGATCCCTGGTCAGAGAACTAGATCCCACATGCCGCAACTGAGGCCCAGCACAGACAACAAAAAAAGATACCTATACCCCATGTTCACTGTAGTATTATTGACAGTAGCCAAGATATATGTGATGCTAAGTGAAACAAGTTAGAGAAAGACAAACACCCTATGATCTTACTTGCATGTGGAATCTTAAAAAGGAAAAAAGCTCATGGATAGATAATAGATTGGTGGTGGCCAGAGGTGTGGAGTGGGAGAACTGGGTAAGGGCATCAAAAGCTACAAATCTCTAGCTATAAAAATAAACAAGTCATGCAAGTGTAATGTATAGCAATGGTGACTGTAGTTAATAATACTGTATTGCGTATTTGAAGGTTGCTAAGAAAATAGATTCTTAAAAGTTCTCATCACAAGAAAAAAAACTTTTGTGACTGTGAAGGTAATAGATGTTAACTAGATGCACAGAGTCAGACACGACTGAAGCGACTTAGCAGCAGAAGCAGCAGCAGCAGACGTACTGTGGTGATCATTTCACGATAGATACATATATCAAATCATTATACTGCATACCTGAAACTAATATAATGTTGCATGTCGAGTATTTCTCAATTCTGAAAAAGCTACAGGCGGATTCAGGTGAGGACCCCCACAGGGTCCCAGAGATACCAGCATGGACAGCATCCAGGGGTCACTTTCATGTTTACAGTCAACTAAGCGGAGCCACATCTAAATGTGCTTATACAGAGAACAGATGATGAATAAGCACCTGCTGTTGCACAACACACCCTAACAGCTGACAGGGCAAAGGAACGCAGGAAAAAAGAGGAGAGATATGTACCTGTGTAACTGACTCACGTTGCTGTATCCCTGAAACTGACACGACACTGTAAATCAACTACACCCCAATAAAATTTTTAAAAAGAATAAATACTAAAAGCTGGAATATTAAAAAAATAAACGTTCTTTGAATTTGTATTACTTTTATTCCTATGAAGCAATTTGAACAAATTTTTACACAGTAACCCATTTTTTTTCTTCTGTGACTTGCCAGTTTGGTTTACTTTCTTGTTATTTTTGTCCTTTGAAACCTCACTATTTTCCTCATCAATGGCAGGTACTCACTATACCTCTGTCTCTGATACTATGAGTGAAGTCGGCTCAGTCGCATCCGACTCTTTGCGACCCCATGGACTGCAGCCTACCAGGCTCCTCTGTCCATGGGATTTTCCAGGCAATAGCACTGGAGTGGGGTGCCATTTCCTTCTCCAGGGGATCTTCCTGATCCAGGGATCGAACCTGGGTGTCCCACATTGTAGACAGATGCTTGACCGTCTGAGCCACCCGGGAAGTCCATCTCTGATACTAGAGACATTAAAACTGTGTGAAAGTTACTACAAAAATGTTTCCCAGTCAGACTCCTTGCCTTCTTAAGTCACTTACTTTTTTCTTTGAAAACTCAGTTTAAAATATTTTTACCATTATCAACTTTTCAGCTTTTTCCCTTTGGAATCTTTCACTTACAATTTTATCAAGTAGGGAGAACTCTACCAGCCCCATAATGCCATTAGGGAATGAAGCAGTTTCTAACTCACAGTCCCTATTTGAGCAAACTGCTGACCTCTGTCAGAAGTCAAACAATTGCCCATCTGAGAAACATTTCTGAAACAGCCGGTAATCTCAAAAATTTAATTTGAAAGTAACACTGAGATTCAGAGAAACATTTCCTAGACTCTGGCCCACTCTCACTTCATTATGTTAAAATGATGGCATAAAGACAGGTGAACCACCATCCACAACAAAAGCTAGGGTCCTGACTGTTATATACAGCAAATCCCACCTGGGCATAAATCCCCTGCCCTTTTGTGTATATAAGCTGCACTTCACCTATATATATTCTCAGAAAAGTACTTTTAAAATTCAATCTTCACAAAAGAGTATCATGCTGTTCTGAACTGTCTGATTTATTTTCTTCACTATTACTAAAAGGATCCACACACTGTCACATACTGCTCTGAAGCACTATTTTGACAGATATATACTATTCCACTGAATGAATGAATCAATCTGGATGCCGTCTCCTGAGGTTCCCTAAACAGGGTCTTTGTTACAGTAAACTGTGAGGAAAATTGCTGCACACTAATATGGGCAATGGGTTCTCTACGACAGGATCAGTAAACTTTTTCTATAAAGGGCCAGAGTTGGCAATTGTTCTGTAGGTTTGCAAAAGAATATCCTTACCCTCAGGAAACACACACAGGTATCGAGTATTTTTATTTTTGCAATTTTTGTAAGTGTGAATTTATTTTAAAACAGTAAAAAGTGTAATATCCCTCCAAAAACTTCTTGTGAACATAAAGGAAAGAGAATGAAAAATGTTGAAAAACATCTGCAGAGTGACTCCTCACTGCTGTGACCCAAAGCGGGTTATACATTTGCACACAGTTCAGTTCAGTTGCTCAGTCACGTCCAACTCTTTGGAACCCATTAGACTGCAGCACACCAGGCTTCCCTGTCCATCTTCCCTGTCCATCACCAACTCCCAGGAGCTTCCTCAAACTCATGTCCATCAAGTTGGTGATGCCATCCAACCATCTCATCCTCTGCCATCTCCTTCTCATTCTGCCTTCAATCTTTTGCAGCATCAGGTGGCCAAAGTATTAGAGCTCCAGCATCAGTTCCTCCAATGAAAATTCAGGACTGATTTCCTTTGGGGTTGATTGGTTTGATCTTATTGCAGTCCAAGAGGCTCTCAAGAGTCTTCTCCAACACTACAGTTTAAAAGCAACAACTCTTCGACACTCAGCTTTCTTTATAGTCCAACTCACACATCCATACATGATTACTGGAAAAACCACAGCTTTGAAACTCATGTCCATCAAGTTGGTGATGCCATCCAACCATCTCATCCTCTGCCATCTCCTTCTCATTCTGCCTTCAATCTTTTGCAGCATCAGGTGGCCAAAGTATTAGAGCTCCAGCATCAGTTCCTCCAATGAAAATTCAGGACTGATTTCCTTTGGGGTTGATTGGTTTGATCTTATTGCAGTCCAAGAGGCTCTCAAGAGTCTTCTCCAACACTACAGTTTAAAAGCAACAACTCTTCGACACTCAGCTTTCTTTATAGTCCAACTCACACATCCATACATGATTACTGGAAAAACCACAGCTTTGACCAGACAGACCTTTGTTGGCAAAGTAATATCTCTGCTTCTTAATATGCTGCCTAGGTTGGGCATAGCTTTTCTTCCAAGGAACAACTGCTTTTTAATTTCATTGCTGCAGTTACCATCTGCAGTAATTTTAGAGCCCAAGAAAATAAAGTCTGTCACTGTTTTCATTGTTTCCCTATTTATTTGCCAGGAAGTGATGGGACCAGATGCCATGATCTTAGCTTCCTGAATGTTGTTTTAAGCCAGCCTTTTCACTTTCCTCTTTCACTTTTATCAAGAGGCTCTTTAGTTCCTCTTCATTTTCTGCCATAAGAGTATTATCTGGGTCATTAAGATCTTTTTTTCGATAGTGTTTCTGTGTATTCTTGCCACCTCTTCTTAAAATCTTCTGCTTCTGTTAGGTCCATACCATTTCTGTCCTTTATTATGCCCATCTTTGCAGGAAATGTTTCCCTGGTATTATTAATTTTTTAAAGAGATCACTAGTCTTTCCCATTCTATTGTTTTCCTCTATTTCTTAGCACTGATCACTTAGGAAAGCTTTCTTTTCTCTACTTGATATTCTTTGGAACTCTTCAGAGTTCCTTTTCTCCTTTGCCTTTAGCTTCTCTTCTTTTCTCAGCCATTTGTAATGCCTCCTCAGAAACCATTTTGCCTTTTTGCATTGTTTTTCTTGGGGTGGTTTTAATCACCGCCTCCTGTGCAATGTCATGAACCTCCATAGTTCTTCAGGCACTCTATCAGATCTAATCCCTTGAAACTATTTGTCACTTCCACTGTATAATCGTAAGGGATTTGATTTAGGTCATACCTGAATGGTCTAGTGGATTTCCCTACTTTCTTTAATTTAAATCTGAATTTTGCAATAAGGAGTTCAAGATCTAAGCCACAGTCAGCTTCAAGTCTTGTTTTTGCTGACCGTATAGACCTTCTCCATCTTGGGCTGCAAAGAATATAATCTGATTCTGGTATTGACCATCTGCTGATGTCCACATGTAAAGTCATCTCTTCAGAGTAAAACACATCTTTCCAGTCCGAGTATCTGCCTTGGAAATCCCTCTTGTCTGCCCAGAGTCCTGCACTCTTGAAAGCTTCTGACCCAACGGAAATCTGGGCTGAGGACCACACATCCTCAGGCCAATTCAGCCCTCAGCAGTGATCATTTTCGTTCTATAATCAAGTGTTTCAGAGTAATGCAACTGCAGAGTAGTGGGCTTTGTTTAAAATATACATACACTCCAAATGTTTAGCTTTAATTACTTAAAATTTGACACTTCCCAGATTTTTATGACCTGAAGAAACCAGCTTATACAAAATAGCAAGAGATCCTAAAAATATAAAACCATTTCCACTTCTGGCCCACAAAAACAGCAGCAAAACTCTCTCTCAAGAGACATTTACCAAAATGCTTATGACTGAGATGAGATGCTGCTTCTGGGACTTCCTTCACAACAACACAGTGTGGGGCAGGGGTTACAGAAGAGCTCAGACCACTATTGAGGGTTCATAATACTATTTTCCATGCCTCTGCACATTAAGGAATTGCCTTCAATGAACAGTTTAATATACATACATGTGAGATTTCAGGTTTCAGACTGAGCTAGAATGTGCAATCACTGCTTCATCCCTGCAGGGGATGTAGCAGCTAGTGGCTCTGCCTGTATGTACCCACGGGGCCCTGAGGCCACCTTATTTCAAGTTCCTTCCTGTATAGTTCTAATTGTCTACGTCTTCTTTTCCCCTGTGGTACTTAGAAAGCCTTCAAGAGGTAAGAATTTTTGCAAACAAACATTTTCAGGCTACTACAAAGCTGAAAGGTAAGTACACATATATCTTGGGAGATATTGCGAGTTCAGTTCCAGACCATCACAATAAAGCAGTACTGCAGTAGAGGGAGTCACACAATGTTTTCAGTTTCCCAGAGCATCTAAAGTTATGTTTACACTATACTGTAGCCTATTAAGTATGTGATAGCATTATTTCTTTAAAAATAATGTATGTGTGTGCTCAGTTGTGTCCGACTCTTTTTAAGACCCCAGAGACTACAGCCCACCAGGCCCCTCTGTCCATGGGATTATCCTGGCAAGAATACTGGAGTGTTTTGCCATTACTCTTCCAGGCGATCTTCCCCATCCAGGGATCAAACCCATGTCTCCTGTGGTTCCTGCACTGGGAGGCGGATTCTTTTACCACTGAGCCACCTGGGAAGCCCAAAAATAATGTACAGACTTGGTCTAAATAATAGTGGCTGATACACAAATGTGCTGAATGTGACTGACTCACGCTGCCCTACCCCAAATGTCCCATATTTCTTTCGCCACCATTCAAACTTGACCATACTTTTAAGTAAAACAGGAGAATATTTTTATTTAACATTGTGCACAAGAAATTCAAGACTGTATTTTTGACAACAGTACTTACCAAGATCAGAAATTCACTGTACTTTAGTATTACTTGTGAGTTGGAAATAATGTGTAAGGTTCCCCTGTGATAGCAGAGGGGACAGGCCACTAGTCCCATAGGAATGTCAACCAAGAGTATTAGAAGACAATACTGGAGGGAAAATAATGAGGGTGTTAGAAATGTATTTTTAAAAGCATGCCATTGTGGTAATGTAAAAGCAGCTCAGAATCTTGGTATTGACAGACTACATAATGGTTGTGTCTCTTCAAAAAGTAAAAACAAAGTATATACCTTAATTAAAAAATATGTTACTGCTAAAAAAAGATAACCACTAACTGAGCCTGCAGCAATAATAACATAACATAGCATAATCATAGGAGAAGGAAATGGCAACCCACTCCAGTGTTCTTGCCTGGAGAATTCCAGGGATGGTGGAGCCCAGTGGGCTACTGTCTGTGGGGTCGCACAGAGTCGGACACGACTGAAGCGACTTAGCAGCAGCATAATCATAACATCAAAGATCACCGATCATAGCAACTTTCCTGGTGGTCCAGTGTACTTCCAATGCAGGGAGCGCGGGTTGGATCCTTGGTTAGGGAACTAAGATCTCACATGCTATATGGCCAAAATAAATAAATAAATAAAAATTTTTAAAAAGATCACTGATCACAGATCAACCTAACAAATATAAAAATAATTTAAAGGTTTAAAATATTGCAATAACTGCCAAAATGTGACACAAACACATGAAGTGAGCAAATGCTGAAGGAAAAATGGCACCAACAGATTTGCTTTATGTAGGACCACCACAAACTTTCCATTTGTAAAAAATACACTATCTGAGAAATGCAATAAAGCAAAGAGCCATTATATGATGTCTGCCTGTACTTTATTCAGAGCACCATAAAATCCTGGAAGTGTGCTCTTCCTGCCCAGTACCCTAGGATGCTTAGGGAGCTAGGGCATGAGCTTGCTGGAACTAAAACAGACGATAATTGTCAGGGAGACCTGGTGCAAGTGCTGACTCTCACACCTTGCCCTGACTAGGCAAGCTGGATGACCAGGCACATGCCCACATACACCTCTTGATTCTGAGGCTGGAGTCTCTCGCCCACACTTAGGGAAAGTGTGGCCAGGGCGACAGCACGATGGGTGGCTGCCCCCTATCCACCCCTTCCTGGGAGCTGCCAGCTGCAGGGGCTAAAAGCTGGGAAATAGCAAGGGGCTGCAATCAGCAGGGAACCAGCCAGTTCTGAGGCCGTCTTGGAGTAGCAGTCTCCAACATTAACAGTATACCATATAATCCTTCGAAGTGACAGAATAAAATGCTGGAGTGTCTGTAATTTTGCCTCACAAAGAGGAACAAAGTCTCCCCATAGTAACACATCTACCCCCCTGCCTCCTTGCCAGATCCTCAAGGAGCAGCAGGAGCCAATGGCTCCCGAGGCTCATAGGCACTCCACACTTAAGCAAATGAACTGCTTAGGGATGAACTGTTTTGAGCCCTAAACTTGAAAGAGCTGTTCCCCTTTCAAGTCCTAACTCTTCATACCTCAGACTGACTGTATTTGGAGATGGGTCTTGACAGACGCAATTAAAGCAAACTGAGGTTATAGAGTGGGTCCTAATGCAACATGACTGGTGTCTTTTATAAGAAGGGGTGATCAGGACACAAAGGCACAGAGGGAAGGCCATGTGAAAACATGGTGAGAATGTGGCCACCTACATGCCAAGGACAGAAGCCTCAGGAAGGGGCGGGGCCCCCTGGGAGAGCCAGTGGGACTGCTGTCCAGCAGAACACAATCCCCAGTCACTCTAAACCACAACACAAGCTCCTGAGGTACAGAGCTCCTTAAAAGCACATTCAAAAATGGTTCAAGACACTCAGAAGTACAGGCAGGAAGTCACACCTTCCAAGGGAGCTGCCCCAGACCTTGGCCATCCTGGCAGAGGCTTCCCAGAGAGAACTAACCCTGCTCTGTCCACCCCTGGTGTCTGGCAGGGCCTCTGTGGCCACTGAGAGGGTCCGAGCTTCTCGGAGCTTGTGCACAACGCTGGTCAGTGACACATTCCCAGGGGAGGGAGGGTAGGCAGTGGTGGTTTTTCCCTCCCTCAGCAGGCAGTTCCAGAAGGCAAGGACCGTCCCCCTCCCTTCTCACCCTTTGCATGGTGCTTACCTTGAAGCCAATCTTGGCAGGAGGTAACTGTCTGAAACGAAAATTACTGGAACTTCCCTGATAGTCCAGTGGCTAAGACTCTGCAAAGATCCCATGTGCCGCAACTAAGACCCACTGGCAACTAAGATGCAGCACAGCCAAATAAAGTGCAAACTTAAAATACAAAACTATTCCCTATGATGAGTTATAGGTATAATATGGTTTTTGGTCAAACATCAGTCTAGATGTTGCTGTGCAGCTATTTCTTAGGTGTGATTTACATTTAAATAGGCAGATTTGGAGTAAAGCAGGAGACCTTCCATAACACGGGTGGCCTCATCCAAACAGTTGATGACCTTAAAAGAAGAAAATGAGGTTCTCCAAAGAGGAAGGAATTCTGCCTTCAGAGGACCTTTGGACTTGAGCTATAACATCAACTTTCCCAGAGTCTCAGCCTGCCTACTCTCTGAATTCAGAATTTCCAACCTCCACAATCATGTAAGTCAAAGCCTTAAAATAAATCTTTCCATATACCCTATGGCTCTGTTTCTATGGAGAATCCTGACTAATACAAACACCCCCACCCCAATTATAGCAGAGGAAGAAACACAGGTGGCATGTACAAAACTCTGAGGAATGTGGTCTCCAGGGCAGAAGCAAAGCTGACTTCAGAATCTGAAAATGTCATGCACATGCACATGCACAGGTCTGCTTGATTTAACACACTTAGTTATTCCACGACCCCTGGGACAGAGAACCCCAATGAGTCAATGGTCCAGGTAGCTGTAATGCTAGTTGGTTTTGTGGAGACTGGTTCTTCTAGGCAGGATTTGTGGGAAAAGAAGAAAATTCTTTAAAATGGAACAGCTTGAGTAACTCAAGCTTTAGGTAGGGATTTAAATATAATGTAAATTCTCATCACCACTTCTGATCTGGGCCTGTGTAGTTCTTCACAGCAAAGTGTATCTTCTTCCGTGAATATCTTCAAAGATGAAGCATCGTGTACCTCCACTCTCCTAGTCAACAACAAATGGGGACAAGGAATAACCATCCTAGCTAAGGACATAAAATTCTGGTTATCAAATTAAGTTCCAAGATGGAACTCACTGCTCTCTAAGCACTGGTTTTTCTCTCCCATGGAGCAAAATTCCCCCAAAAGAGAGTAAAGAATAGGACCTGACAAACTTAGCTAGTCCAGTTCTGAGATACAAATACAAAGCACAAATATGCTTGTTTCAGGTCACAGTAGCTTTAAGTCCATTTGTCTTATTCACAATTAAAAAATCTGAATGCCACAGTTCAAGGCCTGGTTTGTGGGTTCTGTCTCCACAGTCTTGCATGAAGGTAAGGCAGTATGACGAATTTTGGGGGGGTGGAGTGCATAAATGAATGCTCAACAGCACAAGTGTACACCAGGCTCAAACCAACACAAAAGTAAAAAAGGTAAAAAAAAAACAAAAACCCTGTATTCTTGAGACCAAGTTCTGAGAGGCCTTAAACACAAAAAAAATTCATATAAATGCAAATCTTATCCCCAGAGTGCTCTGGAATCTTTTTTTTTTTTTTCCTAAAGTCATCCAGTTGTGTCTGACTCTTTGTGACCCCATGGACTATACAGTCCATGGAATTCTCCAAGCCAGAATACTGGAGTTTTATTAGGTAGCCTGAACTGAGGCTATTCACGGTACTAGGTTCTCTACTGGCTCCTACACAGCTGCTGGGTCTAAGCTCCTCACTATGCCCAAAGAGTCTCCAGAGGTAAGATATACAGAGAACAAATAACAAAATGGGATATGTAAATCCTAAGATATAAGTATCTGCATTAAGTGAAAATGGAGTAGACAATCAAAAGGCAGACAGTGACAGAATGGCGGGGGTGGGGAAGCCATGAACCAAGTATATGCCACCTGCTGCTGCTCAGCTGGGTCTGACTCTTTGTGACCCCATGGGTTATGGCCTGCAGGAATTTTCCAGGCAAGAATACTGGAGTGGGTTGCCATTTTCTTCTCCAGGGGATCTTCCCAACACAGGGATCAAACGCATGTTTCTTGTATCTCCTGCATTGGCAGGCAGATTCTTTACCACTGCACCACTTGAGAAGCCCTATATGCTACCCATGAGAGACAAATTTTGAATTCAAACACACAAAGGGATGAAATCAAAAGGATGGAAAAAGATATATCATGCAAAGAGAAACCAAAAGTGTCCAGAGTAGCTATATTAATATTACATGTATAGACTTGAAACAGAAAATTTTTACTAGAAACATTATAATAAAATAGTCACTCCATCAGAGAGATGTAACAACTATAAACCTATTCAACTAACAACAGAACTTTGGAATATCTGAAACCACAGAGAACATGATCTTCTATGTAGAGATTTCACAAAAAATCTGTTAGAGCTAATAGATGAATTCAGCAAAGCTACAGGACACAAAAGCAACACATAAAAATCAGCTGCATGTCTATACATTAGCAATAAATGTTCCAAAAAGAATATTAAGAAAACAATTCCATTTACAATAGCATCAAAAAAAATAAATTTAAGAATAAACTTAACGAAGGAAGGGAGTGATTCACACACTAAAAATTACAAAACACTGATTAAAGAAATTAAAGACACAAATAAATGGAAATATATTCCATGTTCATAAACTGGAAGACTTAATACTGTTAAGATAACAATATACAAAATTCCCTGGTGGTCCAGTGGTTGGGAATCCTTGTTCTCCCTGATGGGGGTTGGGTTTGATCCCTGGTTGGGGAACTAAGATCCCCCAAGCAGCATGGTGCAACCAAAAAATAAAAAAAAGATGTCAGTATAACCCAAGCTATCCTCAAATTCAATGTAATCCCCATCAAAATTCTAACAGCATTTTTTTTCAGTAGAAAAACTCATCTTAAAATAATATGGAATCTCAAAAACAAAAAAAAACCCAGAATAGCCAAAACAATCTTAATAGAGAACAGTAAACCTGAAAGTCTTTTACGGATTCAAAACTTACTATAAAGTTATAATAATCAAAACTGTGACATTGGCATAAAGACTGACACATTGACCAATGAAACCGAATAAAGAGCCCAGAAATAAACCCTTGCTTGTGTATATGATCAAATGATTTTCAACAAGGGTGTCAAGACCATTCACTGAAAAAAGGACCTTCCCGTGTTTTTTTTTTTAATTTTTGGCTGTGCTGGGTCTTCATTGCTGCACAGAATTCTGCTCTAGTTACAGTTCAGTTCAGTTCAGTCGCTCAGTCGTGTCCGACTCTTTGCAACCCCATGAATCGCAGCACGCCAGGCCTCCCTGTTCATCACCATCTCTCAGAGTTCACTCAGACTCATGTCCATCGAGTCCGTGATGCCATCCAGCCATCTCATCCTTGATCATTCCCTTCTCCTCTTGCCCTCAATCCCTCCCAGCATCAGAGTCTTTTCCAATGAGTCAACTCTTCGCATGAGGTGGCCAAAGTACTGGAGTTTCAGCTTTAGCATCATTCCTTCCAAAGAAATCTCAGGGTTGATCTCCTTCAGAATGAACTGGTTGGATCTCTTTGCAGTCCAAGGGACTCTCAAGAGTCTTCTCCAACACCACAGTTCAAAAGCATCAACTCTTTGGTGCTTAGCTTTGTTTATAGTCCAGCTCTCACATCCATACACGACCACTGGAAAAACCATAGCCTTGACTAGACGGACCTTCATCGGCAAAGTAATGTCTCTGCTTTTGAAATATGCTATCTAGGTTGGTCATAACTTTTCTTCCAAGGACTAGGCGTCTTTTAATTTCACGGCTGCAGTCACCATCTGCAGTGATTTTGGAGCCCCTAAAAATAAAGTCTGACTCTGTTTCCCCATCTATTTCCCATGAAGTGATGGGACCAGATGCCATGATCTTCGTTTTCTGAATGTTGAGCCTTAAGCCAACTTTTTCACTCTCTTCTTTCACCTTCATCAAGAGGCCCTTTAGCTCCTCTTCACTTTCTGCCATAAGGGTGGTGTCATCTGCATATCTGAGGTTATTGATATTTCTCCTGGCAATCTTGATTCCAGCTTGTGTTTCTTCCAGCCCAGCATTTCTCATGATGTAATCTGCATATAAGTTAAATAAGCAGGGTGACAATATACAGCCTTGACGTACTCCTTTTCCTATTTGGAACCAGTCTGTTGTTCCATGTCCAGTTTTAACTGTTGCTTCCTGACCTGCACACAGATTTCTCAAAAGGCAGGTCAGGTGGTCTGGTATTCCCATCTCTTTCAGAATTTTAGAGAACGAGTCAATTCTTTAGTGTGGTGCAAGGGATTCTCATTGCTGTGACTTCTTTTGTGACACATGGGCTCTAGAGCTTGCAGGCTTCAATAGTTGCAGCACATGGGGTCAGTAGTTTCAGCTCCCCTGGGCTCTAGGGCACAGGCTAAATAGTTGTGCCACATGGGCTTAGCTGCTCTGCAGCATGTGAGACCTTCCTGGACCTGGGATCGAACCCATGTCTCCTCCATTGGTAGGCAGATTCTTTACCACTGAGCCACCAAGGAAGCCCAAGACTGTCTTGAACAAATTGTGCTGGAAAACTAGATATCCATATGCAAAAGAATTAAACTGGACCATCACCTCACACCATATACAAAAATTAACTCAAATGAACAAAACACCTACAAAGAAGAACTAAAATTATAAAACTCTAAGAAGAAAACATATAAGAAATGCTTCATGACACTCAATTTGGCAATAATATCTTGGATATGACACCAAAAGCACTAGCAACAAAAGAAAAAGTAGATAAAGCTAGACGAGACATGAAAATTAAAAATTTTTGTGCACCAAGGACACTATCAAGAAAGTTAAAAGACCTACAGAATGGGAGAAAATATTTGCAAATCATGTATCTGACAAGGGATTGCTATCCAAAATGTATAAAGAATTCCTACAACTCAACATGAAAAAAAAGAAACATGATTAAAAAATGGACAAAGGATTTGAACAGATATTTCTCTAAAGAAAATGCACAAATGACAAATAAATACATGAAGAGATGCTCAACACCACTAATTATTAGGGAAATGCAAATCAAAACTGGAATGAGACACTATTTCATGCCTATTAAGGTAGTTATTATTTTTTTAAAAAAGGAAAATAACAAGTGCTGGAGAGGATGTGAAGAAACTGGAATCCTTGTACATTGTTGGTACACAGAAATGCTAGTGAAGCTACTAAGGAAAATAATATGACAACTGTTCAAAGAAATTAAACATTTAATTACCACATAACCCAGCAATACCAGTTCTGGGTATATTACCAAGAGAACTGAAAACAGGATCTCAATAAGATACACCAATGTTCATAGTTATGTTAAGCCATTTTTTTGCTAAGTCACTTCAGTCATGTCTGACTCTGTGCGACCCCATAGACGGCAGCCCACCAGGCTCCCCCGTCCCTGGGATTCTCCAGGCAAGAACACTGGAGTGGGTTGCCATTTCCTTCTCCAATGCATGAAAGCGAAAGGTGAAAGTGAAGCCGCTCAGTCATGTCCGACTTAGCGACCCCATGGACTGCAGCCTACCAGGCTGCTCCATCCATGGGATTTTCCAGGCAAGAATACTGGAGTGGAGTACCATTGCCTTCTCCCATATTAAGCTATAGCAGTGCTTAATTAGTGTCTGGAATAGTCAAGTTCATAGACAGGAAGTAGAATGGTTGCTACTAGGAGCTAGAGGAATGAGAAAATGGAGTTAATATTTAAATGGGTAAAGACACAGATATAGAAAACAAACTTATGGTTACTAAAGGGTAAGGGAGGAAGAGATAAATTAGGAATCTGAGATGAACAGATACACACTACTATATATAAAATAAACAAGGACCTACTGTATAGCACAGGGAAATATATTAAATATCTTATAATAATTTGATAGATTGAAAAATCTGAAAAAAAAGGACCTGTGTATGTATGTATACATGTGTGTATATATACATACATACACACAAAAAAGATGGAATCATTTTGTATATCAGAAACATTGTAAATATCTATACTTTAATAAAATAAATAAATAAGTACAGAAGTTCAGTTTAGGACGAAGACAGAGTTTAGGGGATGGATGGTGGTCATGGCTGCACAACAATGTAAATGTACCTAATGCTACTGAATTGTACATTTAAAATGATTAAAATAGGAAATTTTAAGCTGTTTATATTTTATTATAGTAAAAAAAAATCGGGCAATATCTCCCCAATTTATTTTTTTAAACATTTTTTCAGCTACTGCAGTTTATTTCCCCCTTCATAGAAATGTTAGAGTCAGTTTGTCTTTTATCTATAAAAACAATCTGCTGTGATTTCTAATAATTAAACAAAAATATCTTATGACCCAGCAAGAACACTTCTAGATTTCTATCAAAAAGATATTATAACATAGGCCTGCATAAAGACTTAAACATGAGTCTTCATAGCAGCAGTTATTCATAACAGGCGGAGAAAAAAATGAATCTAATGAATGGTTCAACAAAATGTGATATATCCATTCAATGGAATACAATGCAACAAAAAAGGAATGAAATGCTGGTAGTACTAGACCAGAAATAAACTCCAAAAACACTATGCTAAGTGAAGAAAGTTACACATAAAGAACACAAGTTGTACACTTTCATTTATATTAAATGCCCAGAAATGGCAGATCTGTGAAAGAAAGCAAATTAGTGATTAGCAGGAACAGGGGCTAGGAACAGAGATTAATTGTAAAAGGTCATGAGCGATCTTTTGGGGGTGATATGTATGTTATGATGGTGCTGTTCAACTCCATAAATCTACTAAAAATCACTGCACACTTACAGGAGGTAATTTTATGGTATGTACATTGTACCTCAATATAAAGTTAAGATATTTTCTTGCTGCAATATTTTACTGGAATTGTGTTAAACCTATAGATCAACTTGGTGGGAAGTGACATCTTTACTATGTTGAGTATTTCAACTCATGCCCATACATGCCTCTTCATTTATTTACATGATCTTTGATTCATTCATTAGCATTTTGCAGTTTTCAGCTTATTGATCCTATATGTGTTTTATTAAATATATATCTAAGTATCTGATTTTTTGAAGCTGCTGAAAATGGTTATTTTTAAACATTTTACTTTCTAATTGCACACTGTTGGTATATAGAAATAAGACTGATTTACATGCATTGACTGTATTTTGTGACCTTATTAACTTCACATACTAATTCTGATAGTTTGTTCATAGATTCCTTGGATTTTCTATGTCAATAATACCATCTGCAAAAAGGGACAATCTCATTCAAAAAGGGATAATTCTCATTCCAATCTGCCTTTTATTTATTTTTCTGACCTTATTGCCCTGGCTAAAATAAAGTTTTTTAATTATTATATATATGTTATTAATCCATGCTCTACTCCTTTGGTTGCAAAAATTATGAAGAGCTAGGACAAGATATATAAAAGCTTCAGGAGCCAAAGTATGAATATTAACAATACATTCTTATATATACTATCTCCTTTGATCTTAGTAACAATCTTATAGGTACTTTTTCCATGTTACCAAAGACGAAAAATGGTCAAAGGTAGTCCACCAAAATACCTATCAGGGCTCAGGTGATCATATTATAGCAGACATATATAGTAGCTTTGCCAGGACCCAACTTGATCTCACTTGCCAAAGTCCCAGGTGCTGCCTGAGCTGACCCCTCTATAAACTAGTACTATTAAAACACAGATCAAAAGCCAAGACACAAGACTGTCACACACTGAGAGGGGTTGAGGGAACACTGGCCCATCAGAGGAGTAGAGGCAGTGATCCTGGAGTGGCACCTGAGCAAGCACAGTGCCTTCAAAAAATCATAGGTGAGTGATTCAGTAAGTGTATGAGGAGCAGGTCCCAAGGTCTAATATTTTGGAGAAAGCATCTTTGGCAGCTTCTTTCTAGTTTTTAACTTACTAGTCAGAAGGCTGGATTCAAAGTCTGGCTCTTATTAGGCACGCTAACTTTAAAAATATATATATTTATTTGTTTATTTGGCTGTGTTGGTTGTATTAATAGCTGTGGCATGTGAACTCTTACTTGAAATATATAGGATGCAGTTTCCTGACCAGGGATTGAACCCTGGGCCCCTGCATTGGGAGCAAGGAGTCAGCCACTGGGCCACCAGAGAAGTACCCAGACATTTAACAGACACACACTTAACTTCTTTGTCATTTTCCTCATCCATAAAGTGAGAATAATAATTGTACCTATCTTTGAGGGTTGTGAGAATAGTTAGTATGTAAAGTATTCAAGAGTTAGCAAACTACAGCCTACGGTTTGTTCCCTAAGGAAAGTTTTATTGGAATACAGCCTCAATCATTCATTACAAATTGTCCATGCCGAGTTCATGCTACAGTAGTGAAACTGAGGAGGCTGTGACAGAAACGATATGGCCTGCAAAGTTGTACATAATCACTATTTGGACCTTTACAGGAAAAGTAATCCTAGCCTACAACAATGCTGGGGCTTCCCAGATGGCGCTAGAGGTAAAGAACCTGCCTGCCAATGCAAAAGACAAACATGGGTTCCATTCCTGGGCTGGTAAGATCCCCTGGAGCAGGGCATGGCAACCACTCCAATATTCTCATCTGGACAATTCCATGGAAGAGGAACCTGGCAGGTTACAGTCCATAGGTTGCAAAGACTCAGACATGACTGAAGTGCCTTAACACGCACGCACACAAAACAACACTGAAGCAAAGTAAGTACTCAAGAAATGCTGCTGTTGTTCAGTCGCTAAATTGTGTTCGACTCTTTGCGATCCCATGGACTGAAGCATGCTAGGCTGCCCTGTCCTTCACTATCTCCCAAATTTTGCCCAAACTCATGTCCATTGAGTCGATGATACCATTCAACCATCTCATCCTCTGCTGGGCCCCTTCTCCTCCTGCCCTCAATCTTTCCCAGCATCAGTCTTTTCCAATCAGTAGGCTCTTCACATCAGGTAGCCAAAGTACTGGAGCTTCAATTTCAGCATCAGTCCTTCCAATGAGTATTCAGGATTGATTTCCTTTAGGACTGACTGGTCTGATCTCCTTGCTGTTCAAGGGACACTCAAGAGTCTTCTCCAGCACATTTCAAAAGCATCAGTTCTTCAGGGCTCAGCCTTCTTTATGGTCGAGTTCTCACAACTGTACATGACTACTGGAAAAACCACAGCTTTGCCTCTGTCAGCAAAGTGATGTCTCTGCTTTTTTAATACCTGTCCAGGTTTGTCATAGCATTTCTTCCAAGGAGCAAGTGTCTTTTAATTTCATGGCTGCAGTCACCATCTTAAGTGATTTTGGAGCCCAAGAAAAGAAAATCTGCCACTGTTTCCAATTTTCCCCCCATCTACTAGCCATGAAGTGATGGGAACAGATGCCATGATCTTAGTTTTTTGAATGCTGAGTTTTAAGCCAACTTAAAAGATACATTAGCTTTTATTTAAACCCTCATTCATTTCCAGAATGATAAATCTGAGTATATACATAAAGATAAAGACACAAGCACTGACTATAGTAGTTCAGTTCAGTTGTTCAGTCATGTCTGACTCTTTGCGACCCCATGGACTGCAGCACGCCAGGCTTCCCTGTCCATCACCAACTTCCAGAGCTTGCTCAAACTCATCATGTCCATCAAGTCAGTGCTGCCATCTGACCATCTCATCCTCTGTCATCCCGTTCTCCTCCTGCCCTCAATCTTTCCCAGAATATGATGGTGACAAAGGCAAACTAATGTCAGTTAAGTAGGGGCTGATTAAATAAATTATCATACATCTAACCACAAAGCGCTATACTATACAGTCATTAAAAGGAACGAAGAAGATCTATGTGTATATTTAGTATACATGCCAATATATGTCAACATGTAAATTTCCAAGATCTTTAAATAATCCAAGAACATTAAGTGAAAAGGTACAATACATGCAATATAATCTCGCTGTCACAAAAAGAACATACACAAAAATAAAACCTATGCACAGAAAAGGCTACATACTAAGAGAGACTTAGGGAATTTCACTTTTAGTACATGTAGTGGAGCACTGTTTGACTTTTTAACAAGCTTAAGTGTTGTAATTCTTCTCATGAATTAAAAGTGTTATTTGAATGGCTCAGGTTGTATCCTAGAGAAAGACGTTTTAAACTTTAATGTCTTTACCCCTCAGGGACAAATTAGAGTTTGGATGAATAGCAAATGTGTATGCTGAGTGAAATAACCAAACTCAAAAATCACGTATGACATTCTGTAAAAATCAAAACTGCAGGAATGGAGAGCAGATTAAGGGTCAGGAGTGGAAAATGGAGTTGCCTACAAAAGGATAGAAAGGAGTTTAGGGGGTGATAAAACTGCTCTGTATCTTGACTGTGGTTTAAGTCACCAGACAGTAAGCATTTGTTAAAATTCAGACTGTTTATCATAAAGTCAATATTACTATATGTCAAGTTAAAATAAATTTAAATAAACACACAAAAACGCTTGGCGAGTAACTTTTCTCTGAGGGATGTATGAGCGTACAAATGTATGTTTGAATACCGGAAATGTTTTCCACATTTCCCTGTTCACCTCTGGCATAGAGATGCCGCTGCGTGAGACAGTGTTTTGCACCATCTTCCTAAGTGAATTCCCACAAATGCAAACTTGCCGTGGCCCACATTCATTTAAAATTTGATTTTCTTCAGGCTCAGCACGGGCAGATCTGCGCTTTACTCAAAAAACCACTGAAGGCCTTCAGGAAGAAGGGAGGGCAGGCACCGGCGCGCAGCTTCACGGGCCGAGCAGCCGAGCAGGATTTTCCTGCACGAGTCCGGAGCCGCTGGAGCTGCTGGTGAATTGTCAAGCACAGCAACCTTGAGCTACAACACCGAGAACGCTGCTGCTTCAATCACGGGTCATTGACGGAATCACGTTGACAATGGCCAAGAAACACCACCCACCTCACCAAGCTCTGACAAAACACTGAGCGGCGAGGCGCACAGCACCCTCTCTCTACTCCTGGAAAAGGAAACTCCCAAGTCTCAGACTCCCACAGCAGCGTAGACCCTCCAACACTCGGCTTCATAAGCAATCGCATCCGGCCGTTCAGACAGAACGCTAGGGTGGCCGTGCTCCGGAGGCCTCTCTCGGCATAGAAAGCGCTTCTTAAACCCCATTTCCAAATTATTCTCCCACCCACCAAGCACTGCGAATTAGGAGCACGCATTTGAGGCTTAAAATATACAACTCAATCTGGCTGTGTTGAACCGCGTCGCCCAAGTAACAATCCCGGCTCCTTAACAAAGCCCCACACTCCTCTCTCCAAGAATCTGCAAAATGGTCTCGCTTGGTCAGTCTCTCCTCCCCTCAGAGAGGGGCACAAAGCACGACCTCTACGAACCGCCTGCTCCGTACTTTCAAACAATAACTGCAAAATCCCAATCGCCCTCCCCACTGGAACTCCGTCGCGGCCAGGGGCGCTGGGGAATGGCTTCGCGACTCCGAGGCCGGAGTGATCCCGGAGGCCGCGCTGCCCGAGAGGCCGGGCCGCGGAGTTCCACGTCCCGGCTGCCTGCGGGGCCCCGGTCCGACACCACCACCTCCCAGCTCCGGGCCGGCCAGGCTCCTAGGGCGCGCCGGCCGGGAAGGGGGACGCAGCACTCCTCACCTGGGTCCGCGGCGGCTGCTCGGGGGTCCCGGGCGGGCCCTGGGAGTTTCCTGACCAAGTGAGTCACTCGGGCGGGCCGGGAATGCGCCAGGAAACAGCCGGCCTCCTCCCCTTCCTCCCGGGGCGGGGGCTCTCCCGGCTCGGCCTCTTCCTCCTGGCGCTCCTCCCTCCACCCCCGGCCCTCGGCCGGTCGGCTAGCTCTGATGCGCTGTGCTCCTTCCCTCGACCCCGGGAGCCACAGGCCCCTCTGGCTATCGAGAATGCTCCTTAGGGAAGGGAACCTCGGGGGCCACCTGCCGGCCTAGGTGACCTCAGCTAGTTCTTGGGACCGCGGGAGGGAGGGAGGTGGGGGCTTCCCAGAGGCAATCGCCCAGCTTGGGCCGTAAAAAGAGCGCGAAGGGCGCACCCTGTCCCGGGCCGACGTGAGTTAAGGGCGGCAAGTGAGACGAGCCGCAGAAGGAACTTAGGGGGACACCTAGGCGCGGTGGCCTGGCGCCCCACAACCAAGGAGGAGGTACTCACACCTGAGCTCCGCGGGCGGGAGCCTGCAAGCGGCCAGGTGCGGGGTGCGACTGAGACTCGCTGCCAGAACCCGGCCAACCGGGAGAAAATGATCCTGTTTGGCCTCTGAAGTGATCGCGTGTCCCCTCTGAGCCAGGGGCAAAGGCGTGCGCAGATTTGTGGAAATGGCTGAGAGCAGAAATCTGACGAAATGGCCCCCAAACATAATCTTGACAGGCCAAGTGGAGTAAGCTTGTCACAAGCATGTTTGGGAGAAATTTTTCCCTAAACTACCCCCGCTCCCCATCACCACCACCACCTCCCCAACCTGTCGTTAAGGGAGAGCAGTAAAGATAAGCAGCAGGTATCAGGCCATTAGCCCTTGAGAGCCGCAGGAAGTTTCATTACCTCCTGGCTGTCTTCTAGATGATGCAAAGTTACAGCAAATGAATCCTGACCAAACCAAAATCTACCAATTGTCTAAATATTCAGGACCACTTTTTCTAGAAGCTCCTGGAGGTCCCTCACTCCAAAACATGAGTTTTGAGTGACTTTCTGGTTCCCGGCTAGTCCACACATTTTCAGCCCAGGGCTGAGTCTTAAAGTTAAATTCCCAAGGACTGTTTCGTTTTTTGTTTTATACTCAAAGTGAAGTGGTGAAATACATATTCAAGGTATAGTGTAATAAGTTAAAAATACTGTAATCCCCTAGAGCGATTAATGAAAAATAAGCAATTAAAAAATCCGAGAGAGAAAATTAAATGGAATGCTAAAATATAAATCCGAAGAAAGCAAAGGAGGAGCAAAAAGCACATAGGTAACAAAGAGCAAGCTGTTAGACTTAAATCCAACTGTATTAGTAATTACATTAAATGTAAATGAACTAAACACTCCAAAGAAATTGTCACATTGGATAAAAACAGAGCCTAAATACATGGCTGTTTAAAAGAAACCTTAAATATGAGGACACAAAGAGGTTGAAATTTTAAAAGATGAAAGACCATCTACCATGCCCATGCTAATCATAAAAAAGTCAGTGACTATATTAATATCAAAGTAGACCTAAAGACAAGGAGCATGACCAAAAATTAAAAGGGACATTGGGTAAAGATAAATGGGTCAATTAATTCAGAAAAAAAAAATGACAATTTTTAGAGTGTGTGCAGCAAATAAGCTGTGAAAAATTGATAGAGTCAGAAGAAGAAACAGGCATACAGATATTCACAATTAGAGATTTAACACCCCTCTCTTAGGAAGTGATGTGACAGGCAGACACCAAAATAAGTACAGAAAAATTTTAAAACGGTTCACTGATTTACCCTTAAGTCTCACCAAACACAAAATATGTTGTATTTGATGACATGTTCAAAATATTTATGCTGAACCCTCAAGGTATTACTGAGAAGAATTAAAATTTTCACGTATCATGCACAAAGTATATGTTAGGAAGTAAAACAAATCCCAATAGATGTCAAAGTGTTGATATCATACAGAATTCTCTCTGACCATCATGAATTAAACGAAAATGCAATAAAAATAAAGCTTTATGTTTTATTTATTTTACTTTTGAGCTGTGCTGGGCCTTTCTTGCAATTCACGGGCTTCTCTTGCTGCGGAGCACAGGCTCTGGGCACTTGGGCGTCAGTGGTGGCGGTGCGCAAGCTCAGCATCTGCAGCTTGGCTCTAGAGGAGGCTCAGCAGTTGTGGTGCTTGGGCTTTATTACTCTGGGCCATGTGGAATCTTCATGGACCAGGGATCAAACCCGTGTCCCCTGCGTTGCCCGGTGGATTCTTATCCACTGTACCACCAGAGAAGCCCAAGATAACTTTTTAATGCCCAGATATTAGATAACTAAATAATACACTTCTAAATATTCTTTTGATCAAAAAAGAAATCACAATGGAAATTGGAAAATATATTGAACTAAATAATGATGAAAAAAAAATGTGTGAAATGCAGCTAAATGAACGCTCAGAAGGAAAGTTAATATATCAAATACACGTAGTAAAAAACCAGAAAAGCTTAAAATCAATTACCTTAACTTCTACCTCAAAAAAGTTAGAAAAACGGAAGCAAATTAAATCCAAAGAAAGTATAAGTAAAAAAATAATAAAGATAAGAACAGAAGTCAATAAACTAGAAAACAGATGAACAAATAATATCCACCTCTGCCCCTACAGGGATAAATTAGGAGTTTGGGATTAACAGGGGCTTCCCTAACTTCCCTTGTGGCTCTAACCGTAAAGCATCTGCCTACAATGAGGGAGACCCGGGTTCGATCCCTGGGTCGGGAAGATCGTCTGGAGAAGGAAATGGCAATCCACTCCAGTAATCTTGCCTGGAAAATCCCATGGATGGAGAAGCCTGGTAGGCTACAGTCTGACACGACTGAGTGACTTCACTTGGTCCCTAATAGCTCAGTTGGTAAAGAATCTGCCAGCAATGCAAGAGACCCCGCTTCCATTCCTGGGTTGGGAAGATCTCCTGGAAAAGGGATAGGCTACCCACTCCACTATTCTTGGGCTTCCCTTGAGGCTCAGCTAGTAAAGAATCCATCTGCAATGTGGGAGGATTCAATCCCTTTACACTGGTAGAAGAAAACAGTTGAATCTGTAATTTAAAGCCATCCCATAAAGAAAATCCCCAAGGGTGTATAACTGCACTGGTGACTTCTATAAAATATTTAAGAAAGAAGCAACACCAGTTTTACAAAGCCACAGTAATAGTATAGTGTTGACTTGATGCACAAATAAACCAATGGAACAGAATAGTAAGAAAAAATCCCTGCTATAGACTGAATGTTTGTGAAACTTCTAGATGTCATTTCAGGGGACTCCCAGGGGTTCCAGTTCTTTATGTATCAGCACAGAAAGAATTCAGTGAGAGGCAAAGTAGTAGGTAAGTGATATTTTAGAATTGGAGACTTGTGAGCCTTATAAGCAGATGAGCAAGAGGGTTCTACACCCAGAGAACTTAGTGGGCTACAGTTTTATAATCAGAGGAAAGTAGGGGAGGGAGACCACATTCTTCCTTTTTCTTGAGTAGATGTCAAACTTCCATCATTAGCTCCTTCTCCACGTTGAGTAAAAAAGTTTTTTTGTCCCTACATGGTCAAGCCAGGACTGTCATGGCACTAGGGAATAATCATTTCAAGTCTCAGTACAATAATGGTGTTTCACTTTGAAATCTCACTTTTCCATAACTTTTTTTTAAAATTTGTGCAAAGAGCATGTTTTAAGGATCATTAACTTACAGAGCTCACAGGACAAAATGTGGGTCTCATGTCATCATTGTTTTATTGTTTTTGTCTCATGCTTCTATTGCATGGTTTTGCTGTTTAAGAAGCCTTCTTGGTTTTGTGGTTAAGGAAACCTGTTTCTTGAGTGAACATTAACTTACAGAGGGGCTTCCCTGGTGGCTCAGATGGTAAAGAACCTGCCCACAGTATGAAAGACCTGGGTTAGGTCCCTGGGTTGGGAGGATCCCCTAGAGAAAGGAATGGCTACCCACTCCAGTATTCTGTCTGGAGAATTCCATGGGCGGAGGAGCCTGACAGGCTATAGTCCATGGGGTCGCAAAGAGTCAGACACAACCAAGCGACTTTCCTTTTCACTTAATTTGCAGGGGTCTCCCATGCTTTTTTCTTTACTTACAGTCCTCTAGTGGGATTAACTATTTCATTACTTACTTTGTCCCTATCATTTGTGTCTCCTCAAAGTTCATATGTTGAAACTTAATACCCCAATGTTTTGATATTTGGAAAGTGAATATGTAAAGAAAATAGAGCCCTCACAAATAGCATTAGTTCCTGTAGAAAAGAAACCCCAGAAAGATTCTTCATCTCTTGCACTATGTGAGGTGACAGGTCTGTGAAGCAGAATGTAGGCTCTCACCAGTCATCAAATTTTCCAACACCTTGCTTTTGGACTTCTCAGCCTCAGACTCTGTGAGAAATAAATTTCTATAGTTTGTAAGCTACCCAGTCTATGATATTCTGCCCAAACAGATTGACAAACCCACACCTCTATAGTCAGTTGAGTTTTCATAAACGTGCCAAAGGAATTCAGTGGACAAAGGGAAGTATTTTTAATGGTGCTGAGTAATTGTATAACTACGTGGAAAAAGTTGATCTCCTTGCCCACATCATACACAAAAATTAATTTGACATGGATCAACATGAAAGCTAAAGATACAAAGTTTCTAGAAGGAAACTAAAGAGTAATTTTACAACCTTAGAATATAGGTGGGAAAAGATGTCTTAGAAGAGAAAACGTACTAATCTCTTTGGTCAGTACCTTTGAAAAAAAGTGATAACTGATTTGGTCAGAAATTTTAAAACCAAAGGACAATGTTAAGACAGTGAAATGCTAGTTTTGAAGACAGTCTTGGCACACAGACAACTGATTCCAGAATATGCAAAGAACCCCTACAAATCAACAATAAAGTGCCAACCCAACAAAAATAGGATGCTTCAAAGAAGAAACTACTGTGGAAGTCTCTTATCAAATTATATATATATATATACGCCACATAGCATATACATATGGTATACAGCATAATCCTGCTGCATTCTGTCTGGAGAATTCCATGGGCGGAGGAGCCTGACAGGCTATAGTCCATGGGGTCGCAAAGAGTCAGACACAACCAAGCGACTTTCACTTTTCACTTAATTTGCAGGGGTCTCCCATGCTTTTTTCTTTACTTACAGTCCTCTAGTGGGATTAACTATTTCATTACTTACTTTGTCCCTATCATTTGTGTCTCCTCAAAGTTCATATGTTGAAACTTAATACCCCAATGTTTTGATATTTGGAAAGTGAATATGTAAAGAAAATAGAGCCCTCACAAATAGCATTAGTTCCTGTAGAAAAGAAACCCCAGAAAGATTCTTCATCTCTTGCACTATGTGAGGTGACAGGTCTGTGAAGCAGAATGTAGGCTCTCACCAGTCATCAAATTTTCCAACACCTTGCTTTTGGACTTCTCAGCCTCAGACTCTGTGAGAAATAAATTTCTATAGTTTGTAAGCTACCCAGTCTATGATATTCTGCCCAAACAGATTGACAAACCCACACCTCTATAGTCAGTTGAGTTTTCATAAACGTGCCAAAGGAATTCAGTGGACAAAGGGAAGTATTTTTAATGGTGCTGAGTAATTGTATAACTACGTGGAAAAAGTTGATCTCCTTGCCCACATCATACACAAAAATTAATTTGACATGGATCAACATGAAAGCTAAAGATACAAAGTTTCTAGAAGGAAACTAAAGAGTAATTTTACAACCTTAGAATATAGGTGGGAAAAGATGTCTTAGAAGAGAAAACGTACTAATCTCTTTGGTCAGTACCTTTGAAAAAAAGTGATAACTGATTTGGTCAGAAATTTTAAAACCAAAGGACAATGTTAAGACAGTGAAATGCTAGTTTTGAAGACAGTCTTGGCACACAGACAACTGATTCCAGAATATGCAAAGAACCCCTACAAATCAACAATAAAGTGCCAACCCAACAAAAATAGGATGCTTCAAAGAAGAAACTACTGTGGAAGTCTCTTATCAAATTATATATATATATATACGCCACATAGCATATACATATGGTATACAGCATAATCCTGCTGCTGCTGCTGCTGCTGCTGCTAAGTCGCTTTAGTCGTGTCCGACTCTGTGTGACTCCATAGACGGCCTCCTACCAGACTTGTGTGTATTTACCCAAGAAAAGAAAATTTATATCCACACAATGGCTTGTGCCTTTAAAAGCAAAAAACTAGAAACAACTCAAAGAATATAATTAGAAAAGTGGATAAACAGATTGTTGTATACTTGTACAATGGAATATTAATATTAAAAGGGAAAGAATTACTGTCTAAGTATTATCACAACGAAATTTTACCAGGTACAAAAAATAATATTGGTTGATGTGATCAAGAAAGAAGAGTAGGAAGCGCCAGGCCCTCATTTCCTCACAGAAACATCAAGTAAACATCATACTGACCTCAATAGCTTTCTGAGACCTCTAGAAACCAGTTAAAGGATTGCAGCAGCCAAATGAATGCCTAACCAAGAAACAGCAGCACTCAAAACATTCCAGGCAAAACTCTCATGGCATTTGCAATCACCCTTGCCCACCCCCAACAAAGGCATGCTGCAGATAGAGGAAGTCACTTAATTCCTGATCCCTCCCATAGAGTGAAAGTAAGTTGTCTACAATGCTTCAACTTGTCTGGGGGTTGTTGGAGGGACTGGTTTTTGTGTCAGAGTGCTGACTCAGAGTGCCGACAGGAATAGTGGATTAACTTGGGTACGGGACTGGAGGCTCATGACCGCAGTGTGGTGCCAGGGCATGGTGAAATGCTGCAGGGGCATTTCTGACCTACGTGCACCTGTGGGCAGAGAAGTACAACATCCAAGGCCCTAAGAAGAAGGCCAAGACTCTTAGGGACTTAAGATACTTTGAAAAGCAGCTGTATATGCAGAGGAATTAAGGGTAGGCGAAAGCACACACACAGGCCCAGGGAAGGTGCAGCGCCCAAAAGCCCTGAGAAGACTCCAGTTCTCGTACTGCATTGATTAGGGGAATGACTCCTGCACAGTCAGGCTGCAAAGGCTGGGAGAGGTTCCTGATTGTCCAATGCTTGATTTTCAACAGTATATGACCCATTCAGAGCAAACTAAATCTTCAGGAAATGAACCCAAAGAAAGCCTTTGAGTTTACTTGACAAACACTTTGAAACAATTTTCTTAATGATTCAGCTTGATGACTTAAGTTGTAACACATACAGAAAACTACGGAAATCAGGAAGTCAATATATGAACAAAATGAAAATGTCTATGAGAGAGAAATTATGGAGATCCAGTTTCTGGTCCAGCATATCTGGAGCATGAAAATTGTCACTGTGTTCTAACAAGCTAAATGGACCAAAAATCAGCAAATCTTATTAGATCCATGAAAGAAGTGAGGTCACAGGGCATATTGCTAACCCATAAATCAGAGAGACAAACCAGTAGACTCAGAGAATCAAAACACACCAAAGCAGAAACCCAGGAACAGAAACTTCTGTGGGAGCTAGTATCAGAGTAGGAAATGTAAAGTGAAACTGATTAATTGCTGGAAGCTCAGTGTGGAAAATTTTGAGAGTTAAAAACTCCAGAGGGGACCATTCTTAGATGGTGTGCTTGTAATTTTTTGAGTTTTATCTCCAGGAGCCTTACCAGTTACTCATAGTAAGAATTAGAGAAAAAAAAAAAAAAGTCCTCTTGTGATTTCAGCAAAGGGAGGAGGAAAGGAACCATTTTGAAATAAACCAGAGCATTCTGTTCCTAACAAAGCCTGCCCTAAAGAGAGCTATCTCAACAACACCTCAACAACTGTCTCAACAACCCTAATTTACTGGAGATTTTTCAGAGCATAAGCCACCTGGATGAAGGGAAATAATGCCAGCCCCTCCAGACACCCTCTTCCATCTAAAGGAGGGGAAAAGCTGAGAAACACTTGTGAAGTTCACAGCTCAGGGGAACAGTCTCCCTAAAAGACTGAGGACTAGTATTTCATGGTCTGTGGAATAATACTCCTCCATTTACACCTTACCACCACATCAGTAAATGCCTATTTACCACAGATTGTTTTATCTAGTACATTGTTTTAGCCTTTCAACAAAAATCACAAGGTATACTATGAGAAATAAATTATTGCCTGGCATATCAGTAAATAAAGGATGTCACAGTCATCAACAATCGCAGTCCTCCCACAGTGAGCTGGTGGGCCCTGAGGGAGCTCAGGGAGTAAAGCATACCTGCCATCTAACAGCCACTGTACCGCAGCCTCTCCAGATGGTGAGCCCTGAGGCACTGTGGATGTGAAAGCAGGATCCTGGCCCTAGACAGCTGAGGTGCATGTCAAAGGAACGACTTCAGGGAGCGCAGACTCTTGCATCTGCTAGTGTGTAGAAAAGCACTAAATTCCTTGAGATATCTAGTTTTTTTAACAGTAGTCTTTTGTTCTTACTACCAACCCTTTGCTGCAAAACTCCTGTATATCCTAGCTCACCTCTGTTCTCCTTGGGGCAGTTTTCTTGGGGTTACTTGAAATGCTGCCTGTCAGAGTTGAAGTCTTCGGTATGACTGCTGAGTATAGCATAATTCTCATCTTTTAGGTGCACACACACACACACACACACACACACACACACACACACACACACACACGTAAAAGGTAAAAAACAACCAAAAAGACAAAACAGTTTGAAGAGATCAAGCAAGCATCAGAACAAGACTCAGATATGGAAAGAATGTTGGAATTATCCGATCCGGAGCTTTTTAAAAGCTATGATTGATATGTTAAGGACATATTGTTAAAGTACTCTATTTCCTTATTTGGTCAAATATCATTTGACCGTGTATGTGAGGACTTATTAATGGGATTTTTATTCTATTCCAGTGCTCTGTTTGTCCTTCTTTGTGCCAGTACCACAGTGCTGTGATTTACTGTATGTCATAATTATTGCAGCTTTGTAACAAGTTTTTTAAACATTTTTATTCAAAATTTTTAAATTTTTACTTAATTATTTTTGCACTGAGTCTCCATTGCTTTGCATGGGCTTTCTCTAGTGACAGTGAGTAGGAGCTGCTCTTCATTGTAGTGCTTCTCTTGTTGTGCAGCACAAGCTCTAGGATCAGGACCTTCCGGAGTTGTGGCACATGTATTTTGTTGCTCTGAGGCATGTGGAATTTTCCCAGACCAGGCATTTAACCCATCTCCCATGCACTGGTAGGCAGATTCTTATCCACTGTATCGCCAGGGAAGTTCTGCAACAAGTTTTTGAAATCAACTGTATCTGAAAGAAATATACAGAACACTCCAGTCAACAACAGCTGAACACACATTTTTCTCAAGTGTACAGGAAACTTTCTTGAGGATAAACCACTTTCATCACTTCTGTTTAACATAGGAAGGCCTATTCAGAGCAGTTAGGCAGGAAAAAAAGTATCCAAAATGGAAAAGAGGTAAAATCGTCTGTTTGTAGATGACATGATCTTACTTGTAGAAAATCTAAGATCTCATTAAAAAAAAAAAAAACTGTTAGAAGTAATAAACCAAGTCAGGAAAGTTTTAAGATATAAAATCGACACATTAAAAAGTCAGTTGTATTTATATACACTAACAATCCAGGAAGGAAATTAAAAAACAATTCTAGTACAATAGCATCAAAAAGAATAAAATACTTAGGAATAAACTAAACAAACAAACAAAAAAGACAAAAAGTTTGTATATTTAGAACCACAAAACTTTGCCAAAAGACATTAAAGACGGAAACATATGAAAAGATCTCTCACTTTCATGGACTGACAGGCAATTTTTTTCAGCTGTACTGAGATATAACTGACATTTGTGTGTGCTCAGTCACGTCTGACTCTTTGCAACCCCATGGCTCCTCTGTCCGTGGGATATTTCAGGCAAGAGCCCTGGAATGGTTGCCATCCTCCTCCAGGGCTTCTTCCTGACCCAGGGATCAAGCCCGCGTCTCCTGTGTCTCCTGCATTGGCAGCCAGATTCTTTACCACTGCTCCGCCTAGGAAGCCCGAAACTGACGTTCAGCTTTGTGTGTGTTTAAAGTGTAACTCATAACAGCTTAACACAAATGTACTGCAAAATGAAACCACAATAGATTTAGTTAATATCCATCTCCTCACACAGCTGCAAAAAAGAAAAAAAAAGGTCCTTCTGATGGAATTTTTAGGATTTACTCTTACAGCAACTTTCAAACATACCAAACAGTGTTAACTGTTGTACATTACATCCCCAGTACTTATGTATCTCAAGTACCTTTTGATCAGTTCCATCCAACTGCTCTACCTCCAGGTTCCTGCCTCTAGTAACCATAAATCTGATCTTTTTCTGTTTGTTGCTTGTATTTCTTGTTTCTTTTTGATTTCATATATAATAGAGATCATAAAATATTTGTCTTTTTGATTCTGATTTATTTCACTTAGCATAATGACCTCAGGTTTTACCCATGTTGTTGCAAAGAGCAGGACTTCTTTCTTTTTCTGTTGCTGAACACTTTTCCATTATACATATATTATATATATAATATACATATATATATAAAATTTCCTTTATCCATTGATCTTTTGATGTACACTTAGGTTGTTTCCATGTCTTGGCTATTATAGATGCCTCTTTGACATAGTAATTTGATTTCTTGAATATATACCCACAAGTGGAATTGCTGAATAATGTAGTAGTTGTATTTTTAAGTTTTTGACAAGCCTCCATACTGTTTTCTATATTGGCTGTACCAATTTGCATTTCCATCAACAATGCACCAGAGTTTCCTTTTCTCTGAGTCCTTCCCAACAATTGTTATCTCTTTTCTTTTTGATGCTAGTCATTTTAACAGGCATAAGGTGAAATCTAATTGTAGTTTTGATTTGCATTTCCCTAATGATTAGTGATAGAGGTGTTCATGCTGTGAGACCAAAAGTTCTCATGAGGTTGTCTAAAATGGAGAAACATGTCAGCTGAGCCTATGGTGGTTCTATGTGTGCTAAATGTGTCCGCGACAGGATCAAGAGCACTTTTCTTATTGAAGAGCAGAAGATCGTTGTGAAAATATTGAAAGCACAAGCACAGAGTCAGAAAGCTGGATAAAAAATGAACCATATTTGAGTAATAAATCAAAACACCTCATTCTATTAACTTCTGTTGTGGTTTATTAGTGTACAGGTTTGGTTTCTGTGGTAACTGGAGATTCCCCACACACAATTTTTAGTTGATCACTTTTTCTGAAAATAATTGGAGGGCAGTGATTGCTGGAAGTTTTTGATGGTATGATCTCCTGGAGAAGGAAATGGCAACCCACTCCAGTACTCTTGCCTGGAGAATCCCATGGACGGAGGAGCCTGGTAAGCTGTAGTCCATGGGGTCGCAAAGAGTTGGACACGACTGAGTGATTTCACTTTCACTTTTCACGTTCACTAGTGATTAGTGATGCTGAGTACCTTTTCAAGTACCCATTGGCCATTTAAATATGACCTTTGGAAAAAGGCCCCAAAAACCTTAACATTCTTTTGTTGGCCAAGCCAAGTGGCATACAGGATCTTAGTTCCCCAACCAGGGATTAAGCCTGTGCCCCCTCCAGTGGAAGCACAGGGTCTTAACCATGGGACTGTCAGGGAAGTCCCAAGGCAGTATTTTTAAGATGTCAATACTACCCCCAAGTGATCTGTATATTCAGTGTAATTCCTATCAAAATCTCAAGTGTTTTTGCAGAAACACAAAACTCCATCCTAAAGTTAATATGAAATTTAAAGAGATCCCAAATAGTCAAAACAATCCTGAAAAAGTAGAACAAAGCTGGATGATCCAAACCTCCTGTTTCAAAACTTATTTCAAAGCTTATGGTAATCACATCAATGTGTTACTTGCATATAGACAGATATACAGACCAAAGGAATAGAGTAGAGAGCCTATAAATAAACCCTCACATATATGGTCAAGTGATTCTTAACAAGATTTCAAGACCACTCAATGGGAAAAGAACAGCTTTTTCAGCAAATGTTGCTGGAAAAACTGGATATCCACATTCAAAAGGGTGAAGTAGTACTATCACTTTAATCTATACACAAAAATTTACTCAAAATAGATCAGAGACCTAAATGTAAGAGAAAGGTAATACTATAAAATTTCTGGAAGAAAACATGAGAGGACTTCATGACACTGGATTTGACAGTGATTTCTTAAATATGACACCAAAACTGAGGACAACAAAAAATAAAAAATAGATAAATTGAACTAACATCAAATTTTTAAACTTTTTGCCTTATAAGACATAATCAGCATAGTGAAAAGGCAACCCTCAGACTGGGAGAAAATTTTCTAAATCATATACCTAATAAGGTTTTAACATCCAAAATATATAAAGAATTTGCACAGCTCAACAATAAATAGCCAATTAAAGAATGGTCAAAGGGTTTGATTAGATATTTCTCCAAAGAAAATAACAAATGGCTCATAAGCATATGAAAACATTTTCTCAACATCACTAATCATTAGAGAAATGCAAATCAAAACTACAATGAGATACTACCTCACATCCACTGCTCAGCTAAGCTAAGTTGCTTTAGTCGTGTCTGAACTCTGTGCAACCCCATAGATGGCAGCCCACCAGGCTCCATCGTTCCTGGGATTCTCCAGGCAAGAACACTGGAGTAGGTTGCCATTTCCTTCTCCAAAGCATGAAAGAGAAGAGTGAAAGTGAAGTCGCTCAGTCGTGTCTGACTCTTAGAGATCCCATGGACTACAGCCTACCAAGTTCCTCCGTCCATGGATTTTCCAGGCAAGAGTACTCGAGTGGGGTGCCATTGCCTTCCCCACACATCCACTAGGATGGCTATTAACTAAAATTAATTTTAAAAAACAGAAAATAACAAGTTTTGCTGAGGATGTACAGAAATTAAAACCCTTGCGTACTATAGGTGGAAATGTAAATGATGGACATACTGTGGAAAACAGTACAATGACTCCTCAAAAACTGAAGAATAGAATCAACATATGGTTTAGCAATTCCACTTCTGGGTACATACCAAAAAGAATTGAAAACAGAGTCTCAGAGAAATATTTGTACACCTATGTTCATAAAAGCATTGTTCACTATAGCCAAATGATGAAAGTAACCCAAAGGTCCATTGACAGGTGGATGGATTAACAAAATATGATATATCCACACAATGGAATACTATTCAACCTTCAAAAAGAAGGAAATTCTGACATGTGCTACAACATGTGCTCTGCTAAGTGAAATAAGCCAGTCATAAAAAGACAATAGTATATAATTCCACTTTTTTGTAGCATCTAGAGTAGTCAAATCCACAGAGACAGAATGTTGAGGGTTGTTGCCAGGGGCTGTGAGGAGGGGGAATTGGAGAGTTATTCTTTAATGGGTACAGAGCTTTAGTTTTGCAAATGAAAAGAGTTCTTTAGATGGACTATGGTGACGATTGCACAACAATAGCAATAGTATAATGTTGTTATAAATCTACTGAATTGTAGACTTAAAAATAATTTTAAAATTTTATGCTTTTACTACAATTTAAAAAAATCATACAAAATTCTCAACAAAATACTAACCAGTGTAATCCAACAAAATATAGAAAGAATTATAAACCATGACCAAGTGGGGTTTATTCCAGGAGTGCAAATTATGTAGACATCCAAAAATCAATGACAGCATAAGTCATCATATCAATGGAATAAATAACAAAAATAACAATCACTTCAATAACACAGAAAAGCATTTGATCAAACACAACTACCCTCTTTCATGATAAAAACATTTAACAAACTATGAATAGAAGTGAACTTCTTTGACTTAATAAAAGGCATTTATAAGAAACCCACACACTTAATGCAGAAAGACTGGATGCTCTCCCTCTAATGTCATTTCTATTCAGTGTTAGACTGAAGCTCTATCCAGGGGAATTAGGGGGAAAGGTATCCATACTGGAAAGGAAGAAGTAAAAACTGTCTTTATTTGCAAATGATATAACCTTGTCTGTAGAAAAGTGTAAGGTATTCATTGAAAAACTATTAAAACTAG
>SJYC01070689.1:0-38846 GCA_006408675.1 Madoqua kirkii
AAACATTTCTGTGTAATATCACTGTAAACTCTTCTGTGTAATTATTAACATTATAATAACTATTAGTATTTGTTAAGTAATCAGAGTAGAATATTGTGTTTCCCTAAATATTCTGAACTTAATGATGTCATTTGATCATTTCAGTAATGTTTTATTATGTCTTTGTTCCTGTACATTAGATCATCTCTCACACACTGTACATTTTGATAGATATGTATGATAAGCAAAAAAAGGGGGCATATTTCATTAACCTTGATTCATCACTGTATTCATAATACTGGTTCAGATGCCATTGATGCTGACATATTACTCACTGTTTCTATTCACAAAGAGTTTATTTCTAGGTTGAAAAGAAATCTTTATGAGAATTAATGAATATTATACCACATAATAAAATTTTAATTGAATAGAAGAATTGGAAAATACAATTGCATGTAATACTGTAAGAATTAAGCTTTATATTACACTTAAGATAAAGATTGGTGAAAGATCTCAATTATCTGGAGAACACCTAAAGGAAATTTAACATAAATGTCTTCTTCAGAAGGTTTTAGTGTCAAGAGACATAGGTATGTGAATGGAGTCTTTCTGCCAGCCCCACTGACATTAAATTGATCCCATATTAAGTTAAAATGAATTCATTTACCCATTTTACTTCCCTGAAAAAAAAACTGGTTGAGTTAGAATGACCATGGAGATAATAATTATTAGAACCAGGTAGAAATATGTCTTTGGATATTATTGAGCAAAGATAAGTACTTGATTTTCTTTAAATACTTTATCTTCAGAATCAAATAGTGAGTAGTTTAGAGGTTGGGTCAATCACTTGCTCATTTTCCCTTAAACTCTTCCCTTTCTGTTCCTTTGCTCCACAGCTTCCTATTACATTCAATGTAGACACTGCTAGGAGACTGAGGAGATAAGAATGGGGGAAGTCTGAGTATTTCTCATTTTCTCCCCCTACTTTTGTGCTGATACAGCAGCATCTGCCTTCTCTTTCATGATTCTGGTACATATTGGTTATCCCCTCTCATTCTTCTCTTCTTGCATGGTGGTCTTAGCACTTAGCTTCTGGTACCAGTATCCTTTTATGATTGTCTTTCTAGCGCTAAAGCTGACGGTATGTTCTATATGCATTTGACGGTATGTTCTATATGCGTTTCACTCTGTTGTCACACCTTCACTAGTGTTCAAGTTTTTCAATACATCTGTGTCTAGTTCCCCAGGTTAAATTACTCTGTAGAATTATCTGGGTTCTCTTTTTTAGGCTGGATCTTTTAAGCACAGGAAGGTTTCAGAGATACTTTTTAACTGATAGATTCCTTAGGGCCAGGTGCCTGCTCTTTTACATCCATCGCACCATTCAGGCAATGGCTGGGCTATCATGTCTGTTACTCTGAAGCTAAGCACAGTTTCCTGCACTCACAGACAGTAGAGACAGCACTATCAGTCTCTCTCCATGTGCCACGTGTCCTTGCAGCTACAGGTTTGGGGAGTAAAATAAACTTGCCATATAGAGAGGATAATTTTTCAGTACAGGGAAATGATTAGCTGAATGTCCTCAGGTCAAACCTCTAAAAAAGTCTAAATTTCTAGCACAACTTCAAAGACATCACCACCACCCTGAAAATGCAGGGAGAGGGGGAGGGTGTGAGGGGCAGCAAACTAGAAATCAAACTGAGCTGATTAGAGTTTTATTCCCACAATTAACCAACTGTGTGATCTAAGGTTATTGGGAGGGAGAATGGAGATTCAATTGAAAAGATATATAAAATTATTTATGACTATGACACAAATTCAAAAACAAAGCAAAATGATGCATGCTTTGTAAGTGTGGTAAATTTTCCTGTTTTGTTTCCTAAATTTTTAAATTTGCTTTGTGACTTTTTCTAAGAATTTTAATTTATTTTAAAGGATTCTATTCTTTCCAGATATTAGAGAGCTAAAAGAAAGGTTTATAAGAGGAAGGGGAAGAAAATTCAGGGAAAGAGAGGGCTTCAGGAACTATAGTTTTCCAGAAAAGCTAGTACTGGTGATTTTTGTTTTATTATGAAGTAAGAAGCAAAGATGTTATTATTAATGGGGGTGAGAGTGAAAAAGGCACAGAGGTAATAGGGAGAAGCTAAAATTATTTTGTTCCTGGTCTTTCCTTCAAATGTCTAGCCAATCCCTTGTCAAGTTAGAAGTCATCAGCAACAACATTAATTACTATTTCTGTAAATAAAATGTAACTTGGTGTATTTCTAATGGATTCCGATAATGTCTAACACATCCTAATGACAAGTATAATGCTCACAAAAGCCAGACAGATGGCTATATTATTGTATTCTGGGTTGAGAACAGAAAGTTTTGAAACCAGGAGTCAGAGTTTTACTCTGTGAAGAGCAAGAATCGTAGAATGTGAGGTAGATTTAATAGTGCTTACTTTTGTAGTCCTGCTGAGTTACTATTATCCAAAACACACAAAAGCTGTTTTCACCTTGCTCACAATTCCTCCTAATGGCTTTTTCCAGATAAAAGTATTTTCAATGTGTGATTATTGAGGTCAGAGCATTGTTTCAATGTAATTGTTTTCTGTTGCCTTTTTTCCTTTCAGAAAATGGCATGATAAGATTAAAGTTCAGTAGAACTCTTGCTTTTTTTTTTTTTTTTTTTTTTGCTAGATAAATGAAATGCCTGTAAATGGCCAGATGGAAAACATGCTTGAGTGTTTCAACAAATGAACTTTATTTAAATTACACCATTATTGATAATACTTAATTCTAAAATATCATCTGTGCTTTAAGGATATTGACCCTGCCTTGCAAGAAGAGTAATTATTGTGATGTTTGTGCTTTTGCAGTTTGGTATTAAATCATCCAGTTTTCTCATGTACAAAAGCTTTGCAAGCACACTATTTTCTCTAAGAATCATCTAGATGCTAACACTTGGTTGTTACAGCCACACATTAAAATCACCTGGAGAATTTCCCAAAACACTGGTGTCCAATTTCAATTTCCAGGGAATTTTGATTTAGTGTTTCATTGTGGAAACGGAGCAACAGTATGTTTCAAGCTACAACTTGTTTGCAAATTCTACTGTAGCAATCTACAGTAGAATTTTGTTTCAATAACAAAAGGAAAAAAATGTATGGCAGTGTTTCTCTTCAATAACGAATTTATAATCTTCATTATTTGATAATCATTCAAGGACTTAAAGTCCTTTAGGAAATTGAAATGGAGGGAGCCTTGTGAGAACAAAGAGCTAGTGACACGCAGGTTGAGAATTTTAGACACAGAAGGAACCCTGAAACCCTGCCTATGAGTTAGACCTCACTGTCAGATTCCAACAGCAATCTTGACCTAAGGTAGTGAACAGTAAAGAAGTCTACTTGAATTTAATTTAAAATTATATATGCTGTTTTCCAATACTTACAGTGTGATTTGATTCTTAATATCCTTTTCTTTTATTGTTTACCATTCCTTATTGTGGGAAAATTAACAAGATGGCGACTGTCAGGCTCTCTCACCCCACACTCTGACGCCCTCCCACCCTGTGCTCTGTAAACAATGACTTTGCACAGTGGTGTAACGGCTGAGATCGCTTAAGGCATGCAGGTCAATAGGTACTTACTTGACCACGGGCTACTTTTATTCTATAAGTATATATAAGCTTTATCTGGAAAAGCCCAGAAAGGTCGTGTGCATTTATGTTATGTTATGTTATGTTATGTTATGTTATGTTATGTTATGTTATGTTATGCTATGTTATGCTATGTTATGTTTGTTATGTTATGTCTGCTGCTATGGCTGCCGTGCCAGCCAGGAAAGATTAAACACATCTGCAGTTCCCAGGGCTCCTCTCATTTTCTTCTGCCCTCTTAGCTTGCACCTTGCTTATCATGGGTTCAGTGAACAGTGCACACAATGAGATATAGCAGGACAACCAGTGCTGTGAGCAGGGTCAGCGATATCTATCTCCAGGAATTTCAAGTTGTGTAACTAAGCATTTACCAGGGCCCTTGTTCTTGTTGCTATTGAGTAATCTGTCCATTTCTCTCCTGATAATGGAGACCTACTTTTGTCTGTAGGTAAATTTTTTAAAAATAGATGTTTAACAAGGAAAACCTGAGAAGACAAAATTAAAATTAAATAGAAAAATAAAGCAACAACTGTAACAACTCTCTAAAATTGCCCTAAACCTTCAAATTTATATCAAAGACTGACATTAATTCCAGTTCTATTTGCTTGGGATACTGCAGTCAGATATAAATTCCTGAGCAACTTCTCTGACATCTTAGATACTGTCTTGCCTAGAGAAAACAATTATCCAAATTCCAGTATAAATTGGAAACCTATTTTGCTTGACCACTTCAATGAACTGAGATAATTGAAAGTTGTAGATATTTGTGAATATATACACCACATAGTACACATATTTGTATCGATTCTATTGCTACTAACAATAGTAATTGGCAGCAATATCATTTATAAGGAATCATCAGAGTTGGAGATAGATTTGATAAGTTTATGCGAGTTACTCTCCACACTATCTGGGGCCACATCTATATCTAGCACCCTTTTACTCTTACTGACAACATTCCCTGTTGAACTGAATAATTTACCCTTCACCTGACAGCAGCTGTCATTATAAAAATTGCCAAGCCAATTCAGACAGCATCTGCACAATGGGGGGACTTAAACTTTAAACAACCTTCAAGAAAGCCTAGACTCATTACCACCTCTTGTCAGCTTGTACATGATCTCATCTTTTAGTCTCAAAATTTTGGCAGATAAGATTATATATGACAGATCTGAATAAGCATCCATGGCATCCTTTCCTAGTAGACTAGGAACAAAACTCTGTGATTTTGAATATAATAAGGTGGTTTATCAGAATGCTACAGAATGTCACTACACCTTGGTGTATATTAGGTTTTTTCTCTTATGCCCATTTTGTTTATTCCACTAAGAAATTTTGCAAGATATAAACCTTTCTTTTGTTTGTTTTAGCATAGTCCTTTCTGCATAAAAATTGTCTCTCCTTTCTTTGCATTCTGTTTCTGGATTTGAATTATAAATACACACATACATATCATACATATATATGTGTGTTAGTCACTCTTTTCAACCCGATGGACTGTAACCCACCAGGCTCTTCTGTCCATGGATTTCTCAAGGCAAGAATACTACAGTGGATAGCCATTCCCTTCCCCCAGGGTATCTTCCCAGCCCAGGGATCAAACCCTCATCTCCTATATTTCAGGCAGATTCTTTACCATCTGAGCAACCAGGGAAACATACATACATACATATGTATACATTATACATAGGGTAATCATAAACATATTTACTAATAATGTATAATAAACTCTCCATTTGTAACAACTTGTGAAGAATTTTTGTCAGACATACTTTTCTTTTAAGTGACAATTATTTATTTTCCCCAAAATTCAATCAGTTAAACACACACAATTTCTGATGCGCATGGTCAGTATTACATAGCATCAGTTCAGTTCAGTTCAGTTGCGCAGTCGTGTGCGACTCTTTGCGACCCCATAAATCACAGCACACCAGGACTCCCTGTCCATCAGCAGCTCCCAGAGTTCACTCAGACCCACGTCCATCGAGTTAGTAATGCCATCCAGCCATCTCATCCTCTGTCACCCCTTCTCCTCCTGCCCCCAATCCCTCCCAACATCACAGTCTTTTCCAGTGACTCAACTCTTCACATGAAGTGGCCAAAGTACTGGAGTTTCAGCTTTAGCATCATTCCTTCCAAAGAAATCCCAGGGTTGATCTCCTTCAGAAACGACTGGTTGGACCTCCTTGCAGTCCAAGGAACTCTCATAGGCTTAAACTAATTCTAAGCAAAAGCAATGAAATGTAGAGTTTTATTTTCTTGGGCACCCCTGTGATAGATGACTCCTAATTTGGTTTCTAAAACTCTAAAATATACTTTGCAGATCCCTCTTACTGTTGTGTAGTTAACCTTTAAGAATCCAGGCTCTCAGCCACTACCTTGGAGTACTGTTTGAAAATTTTTAATTAATCTCCTTTTTTTTTTTTTAACTGCTTGTTGTTCATACTTTGAATGTTTCCTTTTTGTTTTCTTCTTTTGCAATCCACTGGTTCTGAGCCTTGACAATAATAGTAATTCTCCTTAAATCATTGTTTTGCTAAAAGTTAAAGGTGGTGTTACATAGTAAGCTATGATGTGATTATTTATACTTGCCTTGGCTGATTTAGGGGGATTTTGCCCCAGGTTTTCTATATGTGCATATGAATGATTTTGGCTAGTGGCTGGGAACAGAAAGGCAGTTGTGGCAAGTAGAGTTTAAAATTCCAAACTCACATTTTATAGGTAGTTGGTCATAAATAACTTGGGATTCTATCCAGCTTTCCTTTACAAATTTAATGAGGTAAAGGAGAACAGTCATCATATTAAATTATGTCAGATTTCTGGGAACAAGTGACAGAACAAGTCATTTCAAACTTCCTCATTCTACATTCTAAGAATCCGCTGAGAATGTAGAATTTTATTTTCTTGGGCACCCCTGTGATAGATGACTCCTAATTTGGTTTCTAAAACTCTAAAATGTACTTTGCAGATCCCTCTTACTGTTGTGTAGTTAACCTTTAAGAATCCAGGCTCTCAGCCACTACCTTGGAGTACTGTTTGAAAATTTTTAATTAATCTCCTTTTTTTTTTTTTAACTGCTTGTTGTTCATACTTTGAATGTTTCCTTTTTGTTTTCTTCTTTTGCAATCCACTGGTTCTGAGCCTTGACAATAATAGTAATTCTCCTTAAATCATTGTTTTGCTAAAAGTTAAAGGTGGTGTTACATAGTAAGCTATGATGTGATTATTTATACTTGCCTTGGCTGATTTAGGGGGATTTTGCCCCAGGTTTTCTATATGTGCATATGAATGATTTTGGCTAGTGGCTGGGAACAGAAAGGCAGTTGTGGCAAGTAGAGTTTAAAATTCCAAACTCACATTTTATAGGTAGTTGGTCATAAATAACTTGGGATTCTATCCAGCTTTCCTTTACAAATTTAATGAGGTAAAGGAGAACAGTCATCATATTAAATTATGTCAGATTTCTGGGAACAAGTGACAGAACAAGTCATTTCAAACTTCCTCATTCTACATTCTAAGAATCCGCTGAGAACTATAACTGTTGACCTTTATAGCAGTGAGTTGTAGCCTGGGAAAAAAATAAGTGAACATTATATTTCACTGAGCATTTTCACCCTACCTAGCATGATTCTTTCCAGTCCCTACCCTTATCAAATATGCTTCTGAGAACATGGATAAATACACTAAAGATAGCTTTCCAATATGGATATTCATGTTCATAAACATTCTAGAAAGGTAATTGCTTTTGTCAATTGAGTTTGTATTCTGTTGGAATGTATAAAATGTAAGAATAATTATACATACATATATTTGAGTAAGATGTATATAGATAGATAGATATATACAATTTATTAATTTGGGGCAGTATAGCTATATGCATCAGGTCACAGAGAAATTAAACTTTTGATTAGAAAGTTACATTATTATGAGAGTTAAAATTTTATGGTTTCTTTAAAATTCTTGGGGCATTTAAAATGAACCCACTGTTTTTGATGTCATGTTTCCTTAACTCCAAAACCAATGTTTCCTGCAGCTTGTTTCACACAAGATGCTTCATAAGAGAAGTAGTTACCATAGTAAATTGGACAGTCTGTTCCTTCTAAGAAAAGTATATGATCTCTATCTTCATAGTAAAGATTCTAAGAAATTTGCCTAATCTAAATTTCTTATATGTATTTGACTATGAAATTGGCTCTGTATCTAACTACTTCTTGAAGACTCTAAAGCGCTAAAAACAGAAATTATGAACTTTTAAAGAAATGTATTTATAAGTGTTTGCTTCAAATGCCTTTGACTCCTAACTTTCTCTTGGTCATAACATTTGAGGTTTCCACTTACCTTGGACATGGAATTCATGAAATTAATTTATGTTTGCTCTTTATTAATTACAATGAGTAAATCTCCCTTATTAAACAGCTATTGTTCCTTGTCTTTGACATACAACAACATGACAGGATAAGACAGCATAGGGCATTACAAATGAGATTTGTGTCCCCTCTGTCAGTTGTATCTGAGTAGAAAATGTAAAAATTCTTGTATCTAAAAGTTAGTGATTTAAAACAATTTCCATTACCTTATACATGGATACATACAATGAAACATGGAATCAGAGGATCATTTGGTTTCAATTTTTTCCCAATTACAGAAGGAAAACAAGCAAACAAAAATTGAGAAAATGATTACTCCAATGTAGATTAATGAGTGAAAACACAGGCTCTCAAGTCAGAATGAGGTTGGATTTCGCTCTACAACCTATTACCTATTTGAGCTTGGGCCTTTAGCTCGCTCTTTGTGTTTTTAATTCCTTTATGTGTAAAATGGGTATAATAATAAAATCTGCCTCAAAAAGTGATTGTTCAGGGCCAAATGAACTAAAAATATATAAAACTTCATTATCTAGTAAGTAGCAAGTGCTAGGTAAGTGCTTGCTCTTATTATTATTAGACAATTTGTTTAATGTCCTATATGGAATATTTAATAACATTTAATGATTTAGCATCTAATAAGTATTATCAAAAGAGTATTGGAAAGTTTGTATTAAGGGTCTAAAGTGCCAGTGCAGAGCTACAGACACACCAAAGACACAGAGGAATTCAAAAGTTGGAAAAGGCAATTATTGTGTAGTAGGCTCCAAAAACCAACAGGGCAGATGGTGTTCCTGACAAGATAGCATTAATATTTATAGTCTGGGGAGAGTACAGATCAAAAGTAAGAAGAAAAAAAAAAAACACAATGACCATCCAGATGTAGGTGGGATACTTAAAGAGAGATCATTCTGGATCTCTGTTAGACTGAATAACCAAAGAAAATGAGATTAGTTCTAGTAGAGAAGGCTCTGCAAAGGTGGTGGATTTGTGCTGTAGTGTGAAAATGAAAATAATTCAGTATTTTAGGAAATGTCAGTGACTAGAAACAAATAACTGAGTTCACTGGTTTTACAGTTAAATGTTTCTTTTAAAAGAAATCTGGTTTATAATTTCTGTTTCAGATATACCTCAGTTAGTTCAGTTTCTCAGTAATGTCTGACTCTTTGCAACCCCATGGACAGCAGCACACCAGGCTTCCTTGTCCATCACCAACTCCCAGAGCTTGCTCAAACTCATGTTGATTGATATAAATAAATGTTTTCAATGCTTTCTGAACTTTTCCCCATCTTGATTTCAAATAAAATATTTTCAATTTAGTTTGATTGAATTACAACTAGTTTTAGTTTCAATAATCTTTCTAATTAAAAAGCAGAGATATTGCTTTGATGACAAAAGTCCATATAGTCAAAGCTATGGTTTCACTACAATCCATGGAGTCACAAACAACCAGACATGACTGAGTGACTAATACACAAACACGCACATAGTTTTTCCAGTAGTATGTATGGATATGAGCATTAGATCATAAAGAAGGCTGAGTGCAGAAGAATTGATGTTTTCAATCTTTGGTGGTGAAGACTCTTGAAAGTCCCCTGGACAGCAAGGAATTCAAACTAATCAGTCTTTTAGGAGATCAACCCTGAATATTCATTAGAAGGACTGATACTGAAGCTGAAGCTCCAATACTTTGGTCACCTGATGCAAAGAGCTGACTCACTGGAATAGACCCTGATGAAGAGAAAGATTAAAGGCAGGAGGAAAAGCGGTTGACAGAGGATGAGATGGTTGGATGACATCATCTACTCAATGAACATGAGTTTGAGCAAACTCCAGGAGATACTGAAGGATGGGGAGGCTTAGCATGCTGCAGTCCATTGGGCCACAAAGAGTTGGACATGACTGAGCTACTGAACAACAACAATCTTTCTAATGATAAAGGAGGAAAAGCGGTTGACAGAGGATGAGATGGTTGGATGACATCATCTACTCAATGAACATGAGTTTGAGCAAACTCCAGGAGATATTGAAGGATGGGGAGGCTTAGCACGCTGCAGTCCATTGGGCCACAAAGAGTTGGACATGACTGAGCTACTGAACAACAACAATCTTTCTAATGATAACCAAATCATTCAACAAGTGTAATGACGTTGCATCTGAAACTAATGGAAGCAAACATTGTTATAGTTTCTGAGCCAACAGCATTGCCCAGTGTAAATTTTAGAGGTGCTTTCTGATATCCAGGCCTTCTTCTTTGACCAAAACCTGATGTAAGGAAAGCTGAACCTTCCAGTTTGTGTGGAGAGGGAGTGCTCTTCTAGTCAATGAGTGGTGTGGGGAATGGCATGTGTCACTACCAGGCCCCAGCACCAGATTGTGCAAGACCCTCAGAAGCCCCTACCCACTATGGCAGTGAGCCAAAAGGCTGTCAAGGTAAAGTCTCAAATGCTCTTGGTCCTAGAGAATGTGCAATGAGCAAAGCAACCGTCCGTGTGCAAGTGACATGAGGAAGAAACAAAAGTTTGTTGTTTCAGCTGTTAAAGTTTTGAGGGTTTGTGCATTATCCTATAATCTGGTCTGACCTAACTGAAACTCATAGCTGTCAACATAAAATCATGTTTATGTTTGCATATGTGTGTGTATTTTTTTCTCTGAATATTGAAGAAAAATACTTATATGAAAATAGAATTTAACACAATATTTCTCTTGGTTGATATAATGCATGCAAAGCAACAGAGCTAGAACTTTGTCTATTCCTTTAGAAGGTGTCAAGTTTTCAGTAAATGATAGAAAACTAATTAAAATATTATTACTTCCTATCATAATGGTATACTAGGTAAGTGGATGAGAAAAATGAACATGGCACAAAAGGCACTATACAGATAGAATAACTGGAAGTCAGCTAAAAGGGGTTGATTTCCTGACCAAGTTCTCATTTAAAAATATAGTTGCAAAGTCATAAAATACGACTCATCGAGGGATCACACCAGGGTGCACTCTTTCAATTCATTAACATTTTTCATGTGATTTATTGTTGAAAGGTTAACAGAACAAAATTTTACTAGAAAAGATCAGTCTTCATTCTGATCCCAAAGAAAGGCAATGCCAAAGAATGTTCAAACTGCCACACAGTTGCACTCATCTCATACACTAGCTCCATCTAGTCAAGTCTATTGTTTTTCTTTCTTTTTTTTAATTTTTATTTATTTATTATTATTTTTTTTTTACAGTACTGTATTGGTTCTGCCATACATTGACATGAATCAGCCACAGGTGTACACGATCTCCCCATACTAAAGCCCCCTCCCACGTCCCTTTCCTGCCCATCCCCCCGGTTCATCCCATACACCGGCCCCAAGCATCCTGTATCCTGCATTGAACATAGACTGGTGCTTCATCTCCCATATGATTGTATACATGTTTCGTTGTCATTCTCCCAGATCTTCCCACCCTCTCCCTCTCCCTCTGAAGCCAAAAGTCCGTTCTATACCTCTGTGTCTCTTATAAAAATAAATTTTTATTGGAATATAGTTACTTGACAATGTTGTATTAGTTTCTTGCTATATAGCAAAGTACACTGTCATATGTATATGTATATCTCCTCTTTTTAAGATTTCCTTCCCATTTAGGTCACCACAGAGCACTGAGTAGAATTTCCTGTGTTCTCATTATCTATTTTGTACATAGAACTATGCATATTTCAGTCCCAGTCTCCTAATTCATCCTGCTCCAGTCCTACTTGATTATTTATTTTGAGTCATTCTGGCTATCGTGTGGGGGAATAGATGGTGTGGGGGGGGCCAGCAAGGGTAGAAAGCAAAAGGAAGCTAACTCTTCCTTAAGTAAGAGGCAATGCCTCTCACCCAACTGCCTTAGATCTGAGAAATCAGCTTTTCCTGCCTTAGGACTTGAACTGAAACATTGGCCCTTTCTGGGCTTCAAGCCTGCTGGCCTTTGGACTAAAACAATGCCATTTCCTGGGTTTCCAGCTTGCTAACCCATCCTGTAGATCTTGGGGCTTGTCACCCATCATAATAGCATGAGTTTTTTGTTCTACTTAAGAACAACTGATTGAATGAGACCCATCCACATTCAGTTCAGTTTGGTTCAGTCACTCAGTCATGTCTGACTCTTTGCAACCCCATGAATTGCAGCACGCCAGGTCTCCCTGTCCATCACCAACTCCCTGAGTTCACTCAGACTCACGCCCATCGAGCCAGTGATGCCATCCAGCCATCTCATCTTCTGTCGTCCCCTTCTCCTCCCGCCCCCAATCCCCCTCAGCATCAGAGTCTTTTCCAATGAGTCAACTCTTCGCATGAGGGGGCTGAAGTACTGGAGTTTCAGCTTTAGCATCATTTCTTCCAAAGAAATCTCAGGGCTGGTCTCCTTCAGAATGGGTTGGTTGGATCTCCTTGCAGTCCAAGGGACTCTCAAGAGTCTTCTCCAACATTAGGGAGGATAATCTGCTTTAATCAGTCTACTCATTAAAATTTTAAACTCACCCTACAATACCCTCACAGAAATATCCAGAGAAATGTTTGACCAAATATCTGGAAACCCTGCAGCCTGGTCAGGTTGACATACAAAGTTAGCTGTAACACTCTGTTGGGGTACCCCTGCCTCTTTTTCAGCCCCATCTTTCAGTCACTCTTCTATACACTTCACACCCCAGTTGAACAAGACTCACAACTGCTTTATAATCATGCCCAGCACTTCCAACTACCCTACAGAGGGGTCCCTTCCCTTATCTCTGCTTGTTCAACTCCTACCCACTCACTGAGGCATATGCCACCTCCTCCAAGCAGTGGGTCCTGCTCTCCTCCCTGTGCTGTGTCTCACTCTTCTTTTGTCCCTTCTTTGTTTATGTCTCTCTTTGGCATTTAATGCACTTCCCTCATATAGCCATAATTTACATGTTTATAAGTGATATGAGATGCTTAGCAAGAACTATCCTGGGAGTCACCAAGGAAACATAGAAAGATGGAATCCCTTGTGACGTTCTTTACAGGTGTGAGTCATTTTGCTAAATGGTTTGCAGTCTCTTGCTTTCTCCTCTGGAAAGTGAGGATACGGATACTACCTACCTCAAAAGATTGTTGTGAAGACTAAATGAGATGATGCATTGCAAGCACCTAACATAGGATGTCCTGAATATTCATTGGAAGGACTGATGCTGAAGCTGAAACTCCAGCACTTTGACCACCTGATGCAAAGAATGGACTCATTGGAAAAGACCCTGATGTTGGGAAAGCTGAAGGCAGGAGGAGAAGGGGACAACAGAGGATGAGATGGTTGGATGGCATCACCGACTCTATGGACAAGAGTTTGAGTAAGCTCCGGGAGTTAGTGATGGACAGGAAAGCCTGGTGTGCTGCAGTACATGGGGTCACAGAGTCAGACATGACTGAGCAACTGAACTGAACTGAACATAGGATGTGATGAAGAGTAAACCCTACGTAAAGAAGAGTTATCTCTGAGGAGAACCTCCCTCAAAGAGGTAGACACATGGCTCCCACAAGTCCTGAGGGGAGTTTCCCACAGGAAGGTGGAACAGATGGGGGAAAGATAGACTATAAAGGTCTTAAATTTACAAGTTCTTAGTTCAAGTAAGGGCTTCCCTGCATTCTGCCTGAATCTGCCTGCAATGCAGGAGACCCAGGTTCAATACCTAGGTTGGGAATGTTCCCTGGAGAAGGGAATGGCAACCCACTCCAGTTCAAGTGAACAGTGAAGACTAATGAGCATCCCTGGACCCCAGTTCAGAAGGGGAGAGAACCAAAATCACTCAGCTTAGGCCAGTTGTTCACCTCTTATATCTGTTATGACTGGATGGCAAGATTGCTGTCTCATATCACCACCAGGTCCTGTTCCTGTGGATCATTAGGGGCAAATTTCAGAGACATGAGAGTCTGGGTTGAGTGTACTGTGGTTAACACACCATAACACCCATCACACTCTCTGGAAATCTTTTGCCATACTGTTTTGGCTCTTCTATTAGGCCATAAGCCCCCAAGGGCACATCCCTATAGCTCCAGTGCCAAGCATACCACCTGGCATATTGTGAGCTCCCAACAAAGACTCCTTGAGTGAAGGAGCATTTACTCATTTGCTTCCATATATAAATGATCATGGAAGCCCTGTGTTTACAAACCTTTCAAAACACTGCCAAACAGAACTGGTAAGTAAAAAAAATAACAGCGGTGATGGTCTTGAGGCATAGCCTTTGAAATGAGAGAAAAACAAACCTGAAAAGTACTTGCCTAGCTAGAAGTTACTGAGAGTGGAAAATTTTCCTTCCAAGACAATCACTGCCAGTCATGGACAGGGCAACTATTACATGTGAAAATACTAGTGTCAAACCTCCTTATGGAAGATGGTTTAAGACTTTACTTGGCACTTCCTTCCATATTCTAAAACCAAAATTTCTTTACATAATTCGAAAGAAGACCACAGATACTGCAATTTCAGAGACAGCCTCTGTGTTAGGGCCATCCACCAACAATCCTCTCAGCTTAGGCTTCACTATCTAAAACCTGCATATGTAAAAGTCCCCTATGATGTGGTCAGAGTGATCATGTACTGTGCTGTGCTTAGTTGTTCAGTTGTGTCCCACCCTTTGCATCCACATGGACTATAGCTCATCTGGCTCCTCTGTCCAAAGGGATTCTCCAGGCAAGAATACTAGAGTGGGTTGCCATGCCCTCTTCCAGGGAATCTTCCCAACCCAGGGATCAAACCCAGGTCTCCCACATTTCAGGCAGATTCTTTACAGTCTGAGCCACCAGGGGAGCTCTAGAGTGTCCATAGGCATTAAAAAATGAAAACAGTATTAAATCACTGCTATGAGCTGAACTGTATTCCCCCAATTCATATGTTGAAGCTTAACCCTCAGTACCTCAGAATGTGACTGTCTGAAAATAGAATCCTTAAAGAGAGTGATTAAGTTAAAGTAAAATTATTAGGATGAGTCTTAATCCCATCCGGCTAGTGTCCTTATAAGAAGAGGAATTTAGACACATGGAGATATAAGGGATGATCATTTGTGGTCACAGGAATAAAGTGGTCATTGCAAGCCAAGGAGAAGGACCTCAGTAGACACCAAACCTGTCAGCGCCTTGACCTTGGACCTCCCATCTCCAGAACTCTGAGAAAATACAATTCTGTCCTTTAAGCCAACCAGTTCTGTGATGTTTTGTCATGGCAGCCCTAGTAAACTAATACAATCACTTTCTCTAATGGCTCCTCATCCTTTTAAGAATAAGGACTTTTTATTTTATTATTTGCTTATTAAATAAATTCACTGAACCAGCAAAGGAAAAGCACAGAACATTTAACTCCATAACTAGTTTATCAGACATGCACAAAAACAAAACAAAAACAAAAAACAAAGATGAGGGCCCATCTTAATCCAGAATGATCTCATCTTGATGACAGCTACAAAGACCCTATGTGCAAATAAGGCCCTACTCACAGGTACTGGGGGTGAAGATTCAAATATATTTTTCTGGGAAGGGGGGAGATGCAATTCTACTCTCTGCAAATGTCTAAGCTTGAAGGGAGTTGAAGAGTAATTGCAAGAAGTATGAAGAATCTTCTGGAATGTGGTTGATATTCTTGATCCAGGGGCTGGTTATACTGTAGTTTTGGTTTATGAAAATTCATCCAACTGTTCCCTTATAATATGTGCGTGTTTCTCTATGGATGTTATGCATCAATAAAATAATTTTTTTAAGTCACTTTTGTTTAGAATTTGCAGTTGATTATTCTTTTGATTTATGTTTCTCTAAAATATCAGAGAAAAGCAAATCTATCAGTGTCTTCAAATAAAGCAAAAGAAGACTCTAATTGGATATATATCACCATGGGCTTTGATTTCTCCTCTGTATCTGTGATCGAGAAACTATAATGAGTAAAAGCCACAATGTATTCGATATTTTAAAACTGATGTTTTTTATCTTCACAGCAGCATCTATATATACTTGAAAAATATTTGTATATAAATGTCTCAGGTATTATATATCTGTTTACAGATTATGCTTGCCTGCCATATGGCTTCACAGGCATTTAGTACTAGTTCTGTGGTCACTCTATAGTCACAAGCTGTGGATCACCTGTCTACAGCCCCTCAGGGGAAAATGTACAGTGGTGAAGAGCATGGAATTAGGAGTCAGACTGTCTTGGTTAGAATCCCAGATTGTCATTGTTTTGGTATATGCAATTTTTGTGTGTTTCATTTTTCCCACCTGTAAAACGGAGCAATAATAATAGTATCTAACACATAGGATTCTTTTATTAAGAAGAGTTTATACATTTTAATAAACAGTAATTGGGCCAGATTATATATAAGCATTAGCTATTATTATTATTATTATTATTATTATTATTGGGGCTTCCCAGGTAGCTCAGCGGGTAAAGAAACTGCCTGCAATGGAGGTGATGCAGGAGTCACAGGTTCAATCCCTGGGTTGGGAAAATCTCCTGGAGAAAGGCATGGCAACCCACTCCGTTATTCTTGCCTGGAGAATCCTGTGGACAGAGGTGCCTGGCAGGCTACAGTCCATAGCATTGTAAAGAGTCAGACACAACCAAAATGACTGAGCATGCATGCACAACTATTATTATATTATCAAGGTTTGCAAGCTCGAGTGAGGGTCCAAGGCTGTAAACTGCCCTGCTCCTGACTGGAGTAGGTATAAGGGGTACAGATTACTTTGGAGGAGTCTTGTTTTTGGCTGTTGTGAAGAACGCTGCTATGAACTTAAATGTAAAAATATCTGTTTCTGTCTCTGTTTTCAATTATTTTGTTTTTACACCCAGAAGTGGAATTGCTAACTCAATGATAATTCTATGTTTAACTTTTTGATTATTTGTTTGGATTTGATAATTATTGATTTTTTGAGCTGTCACACTATTTTGCACAGTAAATACACCACTGCATATTCCTACCAGCAATGCACAAGTGTTCTAATATCTCCACATCCTTGTCAACACTCATTTTCTGTTTTGTTTTACATGTGTGGTGTGGTTCTTTGTGTGTTTGTATGTCTGTGTTTGTAAATAGCTGTGATAGTTAATTTTATGTGTGAACTTTCTGCACCAAGGGATTCTTTAGGCAAGAATACTGGAGTGGGTTGCCACTTCCTCCTTCAAGGGATCTTCCTGACCCAGGGACAAACTTGCATCTCTTAGGTCTCCTGCATTGACAGGCAGGTTCTTACCACTAGGGCCACCTGGGAAGTCCCTGTCCACATATTTGTTCAAATATTATTCTGGGTGTTTCTGTGGGGATGTTTTTGTATGAGGCTAACATTTAAGTCGGTGGACTTTGAATAAAGCAGATTTCTCTTCATAATGGGACTGGGCCTCATCCAGTCAGTTGAAAGCTGGATTAGAACAGAAAGACCTACAAGTGGGAATTCTCCAGCAGTTGGTTTTTTGGACTAGAACTGGAATACTGGCTCTTCCTGGTCCTGACAGGCTTTGAACTGGAAGGGTGGCATCAGCTCTCCTGGTGTTCCAGCCTGTTGGCCCACCCTAAAGATTTTGGAATTATCAGCCTTTATAATCACATGACTCAGTTCCCAAACTTATATATATATGTTTGGGAACATATATATATGTGTGTGTGTGTGTGTGTGTGTGTTGTATATGTATACATGTGTGTATATATATATAATATTGTATTGGTTCTATATTATAAAAATTGTATTGGTTCTATTTCTTTGGAGAACCCTGACTTATATAATAGCCTTCCTAATGGGCATGAAAGTCTCATTAGAATTCAAATATGTGTTATAAATACATGGTTTATACACACTGTATAGAAAACCTTTATTGAGACTTATCATGAGCCAAGTACAGCCCTAAGCACTTCACATATCTTAATTCATGTGATGTACACAGTGCCTCTGATGCAATCATCAATATAACCTCTAATCTATAGATGAGAAGGAAAGCACATAAAGGTTGAATAACACAGGCTAAGGTCATGAAGCTGTTATGTGGTGATCTGAAATCAGCAGTCTGGTTCCAGAATTCTTGCTTTTGCCAAATGATGCTCAGGCACCTTCTGTACTAGTGGCTGCACTTAATTCTAATCATCTTGGTGATTTCTTATGCCCTGGATTTCCCTTTACATGATCTCTCTTCTTCCCAAAAGTCCTTCTCTACTTCAGTTCCCACAAATCCGTCAAGACTGATCCATATTCCCTGTTGTGGCATGTGGTGTCAAGGGGAAGAATGGTTTCTGGCCCCAACAAAACCCTGAAAATATGCCCTTGGGGAAAAAAATTAGGAACTGCTAAATCCTTTACACTGGAAGCAGAAAAGTTAAAGTATTTAAAAATGAAAATTATTCCCATAGTGTATTTGAGCCAAATAATTAACGTGTACTCATGTATTAATTATACTTCAATACTATCCTTGCCCTGCTTTGTGGGGCTGTCCTTTTTCTGAGGTTAAGTGAGGATAAGCTTTTTGAGGTAGCACTGAATTCCATTTCAAGAAAATCCTCACAAGTCTGGTTAGGCGAAGATTCCCATCCAAAAGAATTGCCCAGCCAAGCAATTAAGTCACTTTCAGAAGTTATCAACTTCCAGCTGACCTTTGTGGAAGCCGGAGCTGCAGTTATAACTCATAGGTTGTTGGTTGTTTTTTTTTTTTTTTTTAAGATTAAACTCCTCCTCTAGGAAAAAATGTATCCAGTGCTTGAAACTTGGAAAGAGTACTAAGCCAGATCCCTCCCTTTAGAATGGCTGCAAACATTTTCACTTTCAGTTGGCCTTACTGTGTCCCATCTTTTAAAACCAAAGCCTGAATAATTTCATCAGAGCTGTTTGCTTTGACCTTGATGGGCTTCTCAGGATAACTGTTTCCTGCAGCGTATCTTGGGGATGTGGACTCTCCCAGACTGCAAACCTTTAGCTACTGCTAGAAAGAGGCATAGCAAGGCATGCCACACCTCGAATGGTATCAGAGAATTTTAAACCAGAGAGGATCTCCAAGACCACCAAATCATACTCCTTAACTTCACAGATGAGGAGATGGAAGCTCAGCAGGGTTGGAGGAAGACATGGAAGTATCTTAAACAGGATGGGACAATAGGGCTCTTATACTAAATTCACTTATTAAATCTATGAGTGAGACAAAGCAAAGAGCTCAGGATACCATTTTAGGCTGGAACAGACCAGCATGATAAAACTCAATAAGCAGTAATAATAAAGCACTGCTTCCAGATGCAGAACCAGCAAGGCTATCTAATAACTTGAGGGTATGGGACAGACAGGGTTTGGTGGACTGCAATCTCTGTATGAGTCTGCAGAGACAGTGGTCAGCCCGATGTTCAAAAACCTAATTAAATTCTAATAACAGTACAAACCATGTTGTGTTAGTGTGTAAATATATTCTATAAGGACACATAAAATTGTTCATGGTAGTTGTCTTTGACAATAGAACTAGGAGGACTAGCTATGACAAACCTAGACAGCATATTAAAAAGTGGAGACATCACTTTGCTGACACAGTTCTGTATAGTCAAAACTATGGCTTTTCCAGTAGTCATGTATGGTTTTGAGAGTTGGACCATAAAGAAGGCTGAGTGCCAAAGAATTGATGCTTTTGAATTGTGGTGCTGAAGAAGACTCTTGAGAGTCCCTTGGACTGCAAGGAGATCAAAAGTAGTCAATCCTAAACGAAATCAACCTTGAATATTCATTGGAAAGATTGATGCTGAAGCTGAAGCTCCAATGCGTTGGCCACCTGATGCAGAGAGTCACCTCATTGGAAAAGGCCCTGATACTCCCTGCGAAAGATTGAAGACAAAAGGAGAAGAGGGTGGCAGAGGATGAGATAGTTAGCTAGTATCACTGGCTCAATGGATGTGAATTTGAGCCAACTAAAATGGATAGAAGAGTACAGAGGAGCCTGTCGTGCTACAGTCCATGGGGTCTCAAAGAGTCGAACATGACTTAGGGACTGAATAACAACAACTAGAAGAAAGGGTTGTACATTTTACTTTAAACATATTGTATTACTTGACAGATTTTATGATAAACATTTTCTTGATTTTGCAGTGAACAAATCTTAGAAACTTAAAATGATGGTGATTAACAAAACTTGAAGCTGAAGGAGAGTGTCCAGATGGACAGGAAAGTGCTAAATAGAGTGTATGGAATGTACACTGTAAAGCCTTGGACACTGAGGGACATCAATAAGTTTAAGTATTATATTCAGGAGGAGTGAGATCACAGTGGTGGTGAGGGCTGTGAATAAGATCACAAAGAAAATTGTTGAGCAAATCTAACTAACTTCAAATTTTTGAAAATTCAGCATGGAGGAGAGCATGGCAACCCACTCTAGTGTTCTTGCCTGGAAAATCCCCACAGACAGATGAGCCTAGTGGGCTATACAGTCCATGGGGTTGCAAAGAGTTGGACATGACTGAGTGACTAAGCACACAGTACAATATGTAAAACAGAGACTTACTGTCTATCTCATTCTGAAGGGCTGCTGCTGCTGCTGCTAAGTCGCTTCAGTCGTGTCCGACTCTGTGCAACCCCATAGACGGAAGCCCACCAGGCTCCCCCGTCCCTGGGATTCTCCAGGCAAGAACACTGGAGTGGGTTGCCATTTCCTTCTCCAATGCATGAAAGTGAAAGTCAAAGTGAAGTCGCTCAGTCGTGTCCGACTCTCAGCGACCCCATGGACTGTAGCCCACCAGGCTCCTCCGTCCATTGGATTTTCCAGGCAAGAGTACTGGGGTGGGGTGCCATTGCCTTCCCCTCTGAAGGGCTAGTACACAGAAATTCATTTGCTCTTTCATCCATAAAATGTGTATCTTCCTTAAAAAAGCTTTTGAGAACGTATGTCCATAGCAAAGAATTGGACTACTTTAAGAAGAATGAGCTGCCTTTTCAGAAATGTATTCAAGAAATGGTTGATCCATTCAACCATGAGAGATGGACACCTGCCTTTTTAAGAAGGATGGACTAGAAAACAGCTAATGAAATTAAAAAAGCTTTTGAGAACGTATGTCCATAGCAAAGAATTGGACTACTTTAAGAAGAATGAGCTGCCTTTTCAGAAATGTATTCAAGAAATGGTTGATCCATTCAACCATGAGAGATGGACACCTGCCTTTTTAAGAAGGATGGACTAGAAAACAGCTAATGAATCTTGTCACTTTATGCTTATACCATTTTCCTGCTCAAAAATACTGTATAAAGGCTCTACAACAATGTCTAGAAAAGTCAAATTACTCCCTGTGGTGTTCAAGGCCCTTCAGACTATTGCTCCATTCACCCTTTCCAGTTTATCTTCTGCTGTCCCCACCCACTGCCCAGTCTCATTGGTCCATTTCTCAGGTAACCTTCTTACCTCCTTGTTTTTTCTTTCTTACCCTGTTCTTTTCTAGAACGCCCTTTTGGCTTGTCTTGCTCTGCTAAGTGCTAGCCATGTGAAGTTGGTGAAAGGCAATGCATTTTTCAGTTTGAATCATCAAATACTACCTTGCTTTAAGGCTTTCCCTCTTTCCTAGGTATTACTTTTCAAAGCTGACAGTTGCTGGTAGGAATTCACAGTCAAATCCGTAATTTATAACTAGGGTCTACTTGGTTGATCAGTGCCCACATGATATTAGGTGTAAAAAATGAAACCCCACCTTCCTGTCACTATAATATATCTAATACTCAAATATACATTTCAATGGTTGTGGCATTTATATTCCAAAAGGAATATGCTTTTCTATTTGCATATTTTACTGTTACAGTTTTTGCCAAAATTCAGCAACAAATCGACTTGACCCATTTGTATTAAGCCCTGTACATGAGCAGAGCACTGTGGCTTGGGCTTAACTCAAATCCAAATTAAGATCTAAATCTGAAGAAAGAAAGTAACCTTTTTAAAGAATCAAACTCCATGAGGAGAGAAAGTAGGCCAAACACCTACTGGACAAACTGTTAGAAGGATCCATTATCTCTTTTAACTTTTGTTACTTGTTACTGGCACTAAAATAAATCCATTTGTGCCAATACCTATTATTTCCTCACTTTCAAAAAAGGTCAACATTCAAATAATACAGAAAATTCTGGATATGACCTCATAATATCTCTTCTCATGGGAAGTTTAAGTTCTGGTTCTGCATATTTCTGGCTGTGTGACTTTTGCCATACCTCAACCCTTTAGAAGACTGAAAATGTGATAATCGTTGTTTTAGTCACTAAGTTGTATCTGACTCTTCATGACTCCGTGCACTGTAGCCTACCAGGCTCCTCTGTCCATGAGATTTCCCAGTCAAGAATACTGGAGTGAGTTGCCATTTCCTTCTCTAGATCTTCCGACCGAGGCGTTGAACCCACATCTCCTGCATTGGCAGACAAATTCGTTACTGTTGAGCCACCAGGAAAGCCCCAAAGAAAGTGTATATATATGCAAATGTGTGAAAATATTAATTACTCAGTTATGTCCAACTCTTTGCGACCCCATGTAGCCCTCAGCCCATCAGGCTCCTCAGTCAATGGAATTCTCCAGGCAAGAATACTGGAGTGGATAGTCATTCCCTTCATCAAGGGATTGTCATGACCTATAGCGATCAAACCCAGGTTTCCTGCATTGCAGACAGATTCTTTACCATCTGAGCCACCAGGGAAGCATATACATAAAAATATAAATATAAATAAGTATATTGTATATTATATATATTAGTAATTAGTATATACTTATGCTATATACTGGAGAAGGCAATGGCACGCCACTCCAGTACTCTTACCTGGAAAATCCCATGGACGGAGGAGCCTGGTGGGCTGCAGTTCACGGGGTCGCTAAGAGTCGGACACGACTAAGCGACTTCACTTTCACTTTTCACTTTCATGCATTGGAGAAGGAAATGGCAACCCAGTCCAGTGTTCTTGCCTGGAGAATCCCAGGGACAGAGGAGCCTGGTGGGCTGCCGTCTATGGGGTCGCACAGAGTCGGACACGACTGAAGCAACTTAGCAGCAGCAGCAGCCACATGCTATATCAGTTCAGTTCAGTTCAGTCACTCAGTCGTGTCCAACTCTTTGCGACCCCATGAATCGCAGCACGCCAGGCCTCCCTGTTCATCACCATCTCTCGGAGTTCACTCAGACTCACGTCCATTGAGTCAGTGATGCCATCCAGCCATCTCATCCTCTGTCGTCCCCTTCTCCTGCCCCCAATCCCTCCCAGCATCAGAGTCTTTTCCAGTGAGTCAACTCTTCGCATGAGGTGGCCAAAATACTGGAGCTTCAGCTTTAGCATTACTATATGTATATACATGATACATAAATATATACTAAGCACTATTATATATAATATATATACACTAGTATATTGGGTTACAGTCATTCTAATAGATACATAGTGGTATCCCACTATAGTTTTAACAATCTTATATCTTGTATTTATTGCCTAACATCTTAAGAAATATTTTTTTGTAATTTAAAAAATTAACATATAGTTAATGTACAAGATTATACAAGTTACAGATTTACAGTACAATGAGTCACAATTTTTAAAGGTTATACTACATTTATAGGTTTCCCTGGTGGCTCAGTGGTAAAAAACCTGCTTGCCAATGCAGGGGACATGAGTTCGATCTTAGAGTCAGAAAGATCCCTTGAAGAAGGAAATGACAACCTACTCTAGTATTCTTGTCTGGGAAACCCCATGGACAGAGGAGCCTGGCAGGCTACAGTCCATGGGGTTATGAAAGAGCTGGACATGACTTAATGACTAAACAACAACATACATTTATAGTTATTAGTAAATATTGGCTATAGTCCCTGTATTGTGTAATATATCCTTGTAGCTTATTTTATATGTAATAATTTTTAACTCTTACTTCCCTTACCCTTATATTGCCCAGCAAAGTGATTCAGTTATATGCATATAGACATTCTTTTATGTTTAACTTCTTGCTTTCCACAGCATTTGCACTATTTTACATACTCACTAGCAATGTATGTGCGCTCCAAATTTCCACATCATCCACTTTCTTTTTTAATTATAACCATCCTAATGGATGCAAAGTAGTATCTCTTTGTGGTTTTGATTTGTATTTCCCTAATGAGATCATATGGAAAAGGCAATGGCAACCCACTCCAGCACTCTTGCGTGGAAAATCCCATGGACGGAGGAGCCTGGTAGGCTGCAGTCCATGGGGTCGCTAAGAGTCAGACAGGACTGAGTGACTTCACTTTCACTTTTCAGTTTCATGCATTGGAGAAGGAAATGGCAACCCACTCCAGTGTTCTTGCCTGGAGAATCCCAGGGACGGGGGAGCCTAGTGGGCTGCCCTCTAGGGGGCTGCACAGAGTCAGACACGACTGAAGTGACTTAGCATGAGACCATATTTTGTAACTCTATATTTTTAGTTGTTTTCTTTAGGAATTATGTATCTTAAATTTATATTTTACTTGAGGTTATTCCTGACTTAATTTGATTAAAATATAGCAAATTTGCTTCAATATATTCCCCCCTCTTGTGCTATTATTAGTATATACATAACACCTATATATATTAAAAACCAGGTAATACAGTGTTATAATTACTGCTTTACACAGTTTGTATATTGTAAAGACACTAAGAGAAGAGAAGAGACAAAGTATATTTATACAGTTTTTCATATTTACCATTTGTCTCTTTCTGTCCATTCAAATTATCATCTGGCTTCATTTTCTGTCAGTCTGATGGACTTACTTTAGTATTTAGTTTAAGGCAAGTCTCCTAGCAACATACTCCTTCCAATTGTTTATCTGCTAATATCACTGCTTTGTCTTCATTTTTGAAGGATGGTTTTTTGGGATATAGCATCCTCTTTTGACAGTTTATGTCTTTAGTACTTTGGATGTGTTATTCCACTGCCGATTGCCCTCTGTTGCTTCTGACGAGAAGTCAGCCATTAATCGTGCGGCTGTTTTTCTGTAGGTAATGTCATTTTCTTCTTGCTGCTTTCAAGATTTTATCTTTGTTTTTGGCATTTAGTAGTTTTACTTAGGGGTTTTACAAATTCTTGGACCTACAGATTAATGTACACTGACTCTGAATTAGCCAAAGATGTGTGGAGAACTTATCTAGCCCTTCCCTTTTAAACCTCTGGGTAGTCCCCCATTCTGCCACTCACCCCAGCCAGCAGTGCACCTTCAAACTGTCATAACTGTGGACTTGCCCTGTTTGTTTCCCGCCAAGTTTATTGCTCTTACTGACAGTGTGCTGGGCACAAGTTTCTCTTCCTCCACTCCACATCAAGGCTTCTCCAGCCACAAGGTACTGTTATTTACAGACTACCCTGCCCTATAGCACTACATAGCTAGGTGGGAGGAGAGAAGCAGTTTCGGGCAAGAATGCCATAGACTCCTCTGTCTTACCCAAAGTTAACCAATTTTTCATGAAGTTCACCAGTTCTTCTATTTTCTATTTGCCTTTAGTCAATTTCCAGAGCTCTGAGATGATCATTTTTGAAAAATTTTGTCCAGGCTTGGTTTATTGTTTCATTTTGGGGGATGGGGAGTGGAGAGTAAGATTTTACCTATCTCTTTCCTATCCTGGCCAGAAGTTCTGCCTACACAAGCATTTTTTAGTACTTTTGACACAAAGCTATAAATTGCTCTCCAGAAAAAATTATACAAATTTTGTGCTTCTGTCAGTAGTATGATAGTGTCAACTTCCCCATAATTTTCCAGGATTGGATAATGGCTTTAAATAATTCTATCATAATTTATAGGTGAAATCTTACCATACTACAAGTTTAATTTAAATTTCTCTAATTTCTATTACTTCAAGGATCTTACTTGAGAATAAGATGAGATAATATTTTATGTGTTAAAATTCTTCAGATGTAAACATTTTCTATAGAAATGTAAACCACATATTATCATCTTGCAATAGTTAAAGTCTGACCACAAACCAAACTGTTCTCACAAATCCAAGATGCTTAGGATAAACCCAGAAAGATCCCTGCTACATATATGGAGAACTCAGGGCTTAATGCATGAATCATACTTGTCCTTGGGGAACATTAGTGATGATGTTCCAGAAAACCAAGGCTAAGAATAATTTCATAGTAAATGCAGGAACCGCATGATTTGGCAGGAAATTGAGGGAGAGAGTACAAACCACAATTCCACCTGACACCTTGGTGCTTGGAGACCAGCTTGACATGGATTTAACATCTAAGAGTGTCAAGACAACAGTTCTATGACAGTGTCATGACTTTCCAGGAATGATGTATGAAATACTGAAGTTCACTCACCATTTCCTCTAAAGGGAAGAGGGAATAAGAAGGAAATCCTTGGAATGTTCATAAAATGCAGGAGATGAGGGCATGGGCTTCTTTTTCTTTTTATAATATAATATAAATTCAACAGGGCTTCCCTGGTAGCTCAGTTGGTAAAGAATCCTCCTGCAATGCGGGAGACCTGGGTTTGATCCCTGAGTTGGGAAGATCTCCTGGAGAAGAGAACAGCTACCTACTCCAGTATTTTGGTCCAGTGAATATATTCAATGGGGCTTCCCAGATGGTGCTAGTGGTAAAGAATTCACCTGCCAATGCAGGAGATGCAAAAGATGTGGCTTTGATCTCTGGATCAGAGAAGATCCCCTGGAGGAGGAAATGGCAACCTACTCCAGTATTCTCGCCTGGGAAATGCCATGGGCAGAGGAGCCTGGCGGGCCACAATCTGTGGAGTGACAGAGTCGGACATGACTGAGCACAAGCACAGCTAGCACAACATATATTCATTGTGGAAAACATAGAAAATTCAGATACACCAAAGAACACATCTGCTTACAGTCTCATCACCTAACAATAACCGTGGTTACAAGTTTGTATATATCCTTCTCAGTTTTATATATGGAAAGTTAAGGTGAAGGTGAAGTCGCTCAGTCGTGTCCGACTCTTTGCGACCCTGAGGACTGTAACCTACTAGGCTTCTCCGTCCATGGGATTCTCCAGGCAAGAATATATGGAAAAGGGAAGGGATAAAGAGATATTTCTTAACCCATGTGAATTTTTAAAAACTCTGCACTTCTTTCTAGCTCTTCAGCTGGGAGAGGAGGCTGCTAAGAAGTCACAACAGTGGAACCTAAGCAAAGACACAGAATCGATTTTTAAAGGTTATGTGGTAAGAAGCTGATGAAGAATCTATGTACACTTAGATAATGAGACATTCCATAGCTGGAAAGACAATGTCAATACCTGTTGTATCAGATGAGAAGTGTGCAACAAAGAACTATGAGAGTGAATAGTACTTCTCAAAACACCTGTGATGATGGATCAGTTTTAAATTTCCAGTCCATCCTAGACTAACACTTTCATGAAGTTTAAAAAAAAAACATGTGCATTGAGATGTCATAAATTGCTATAAATTACTCTGAATTTCTGAAGTTATTGCATAATGATAATAAACAGTTGGAAGGCTGGCACAGGTCTGTGGATCTCACTTTGGGTAGGACTATTGTAAGTACTTGTCTTTTTACACTGACAGCTTAGATATCAACAAGGGTAAAGACAGTGTGCTAGTAAATGTTTAACTGGTTCTCTGGGGCTGGGAAAAAAACCTGACTTTAGCATTTGAAAATATCCATGGTGTACATACTCTCACCATGACATATTTCAAGTTACTAAGATGAAATTGATGAATGCAGAGTAGAGAGAGATGAGTACAAGTTATAAGACATACAGCATGCAACTCAACTTTTTTTCAGATAGACAGAAGTCAGTATACATTTCCACTGATTTAAAAGTCAGAGTTTTATACAAAAATTCTGATAAAAGCATGTAAAAATAATGTCTTAAAATTTTATATAAACAGATCATTAACTATAATGTTGGTGATGTGATCACTAATCTAGAGCCAGACATCTTGGCATGTGAAGTCAAGTGGGCCTTAGAAAGCATCACTACAAACAAAGCTAGTGGAGGTGATGGAACTCCAGTGGAGCTGTTTCAAATCCTGAAAGATGATGTTGTGAAAGTGCTGCACTCAATATGCCAGCAAATTTGAAAAACTCAGTGGCCACAGGACTGGAAAAGGTCAGTTTTCTTTCCAATCCCAAAGGAAGGCAATGCCAAAGAATGCTCAAACTACCACACAAGTGTACTCATCTCACATGCTAGTAAAGTAATGCTCAAAATTCTCCAAGCCAGGCTTCAGCAATACGTGAACTGTGAACTCCCTGATGTTCAAGCTGGTTTTAGAAAAGGCAGAGGAACCAGAGATCAAACTGCCAACATCCACTGGATCATGGAAAAAGCAAGAGAGTTCCAGAAAAACATCTATTTCTGCTTTATTGACTATGCCAAAGCAACCAGAGATCAAATTGCCAACATCTGCTGGATCATCAAAAAAGCAAGAGAGTTCCAGAAAAACATCTATTTCTGCTTTATTGACTATGCCAAAGCCTTTGACTGTGTGGATCACAATCAACTGTGGAAAATTCTGAAAGAGATGGGAATACCAGACCACCTAACCTACCTCTTGAGAAATCTGTATGCAGGTCAGGAAGCAACAGTTAGAACTGGACATGGAACAACAGACTGGTTCCAAATAGGAAAAGGAGTATTTCAAGGCTGCATATTGTCACCCTGCTTATTTAACTTCTATGCAAAGTACATCATGAGAAACGCTGGACTTGAAGAAACACAAGCTGGAATCAAGATTGCCAAGAGAAATATCAATAACCTCAGATATGCAGATGACACCACCCTTAAGGCAGTAAGTAAAGAGGAACTAAAAAGCGTCTTGATGAAAGTAAAAGAGGAAAGCGAAAAAGCTGGCTTAAAGCTCAACATTCAGAAAATGAAGATCATGACATCCAGTCCCATCATTTCATTGGAAATAGATGGGGAAACAGTGGAAACAGTATCAGACTTTATTTTTGGGGGCTCCAAAATTACTGCAGATGGTGACTGCAGCCATGAAAACAAAAAGACGCTTACTCCTTGGAAGAAAAGTTATGACCAACTTAGATAGCATATTCAAAAGCAGAGACATTACTTTGCTGACTAAGGTCCGTCTAGTCAAGGCTATGGTTTTTCCTGTGGTCATGTATGGATGTGAGAGTTGGACTGTGAAGAAGGCTGAGCACCGAAGAATTGATGCTTTTGAACTGTGGTGTTGGAGAAGACTCTTGAGAGTCCCTTGGACTGCAAGGAGATCCAACCAGTCCATTCTGAAGGAGATCAGCCCTGGGATTTCTTTGGAAGGAATGATGTTAAAGCTGAAGCTCCAGTACTTTGGCCACCTCATGCGAAGAGTTGACTCATTGGAAAAGACTGATGCTGGGAGGGACTGGGGGCAGGAGGAGAAGGGGACGACAGAGGATGAGATGGCTGGATGGCATCACGGACTTGATGAATGTGAGTCTGAGTGAACTCCGGGAGTTGGTGATGGACAGGGAGGCCTGGCGTGCTGCGATGCATGGGGTGGCAAAGAGTCAGACACGACTGAGGGACTGAACTGAACTGAACAGGAGAAACAACTATTTCACCTCAAATTAAGTTTTATTTTTGGCTTTACGAAAAGCCAAACACTCTTAGGAGGTTCTGGAGTTGGGTAGACAAGAGCGATCTATCACTACAAACAGAGAGAGAGGTCTTTCCAGGTTGGGCCCCCCCTTGCCACGTGGAGTGCTGGTAGTTATGAGAAAACATCACTGGGATGTTTTAATACCGCCAGGGCTACAGGTACTTTTATGTCTTGATGGAATTCAGCTGTGCAGCATCTTACTCTCACACACAATCCATCCTGTTGTAAATTCCTTTCTCCCTCCAACAGTGATGGGCATCAGGGTGAAACAGGTTGCATTCAATGGCATGAAAGAGAAGGGAGGCAAAGAAAACACTGAAAGTAAAGGCAAAAATGGTGAGGCTTCAGCCACAGTCCACAGACCTAGGTCTCATTGGCTCTACTGATGAGTTATTTCCAAAGCTCAGGCAAGCCAGTCATCAGCTCCATGCCTCTGTCCTCATCTGCTAAACAAGGGTCACCACACATCCTTTGACCTCAAGGAATTTTTGTGAAATTGAGAAGCTTACAAAAAGCACTGCAAGCATGGATGCCAAACCATTATCTCATAATTCAGTGTGCCCACATCAGACCGAGACAAGCGAAACCCCAAATTAATTTGATACCATATGCTATGGGTTGCATTTTCCAACAGCCTTCAAAAATTGGCATTTATAATATTTGTAGGTTCATCCTTTTCCGTGTACAGAAACATGTGCACACATCAAAACAGACCCAGTTAAATCTTAATTATCCGGTGGAGGATTATCCAAGAATCTGACTGTTTCTTCTTTTCCCTTGATGCCTATTTTTTAGGCTTTCTGGCAATTCTTATATGATCAAGGAAAAGAGATGGCATGGAAATCAATAAATCCTTTTCTTACTCACTGTAATTTCAATGCTCTGTGTCCCCTAGCCTCCATTGACAAAAATAAGGGACAGGACACTATTTGTGCTCACAGTGGGATGAAAACGTTTATCTGCATTATTGGGAAATGAAGTATTTACAAAAATTAACTGCTCTTCACTTTCTAAAAATTCACTTACCACATTGAAATTTTTCTAAGATCTGTTTCTTTCACAGTGCTATATTTAGGTATCTGTCTTTTATTTATTTTTAAAAAAATATTTATTTGGCTGCACCAGGTCTTAGTTATAACATGTGAGCTCCTGGTTGCAGCATATGGGATCTATTCCCTGACCAGGTATCAAACCTGGGCCCTCTGAATTGGGAGCTCAGAATCTTAACCACTGGACCACCAGGGAAGTCCCAGTACCTGCCTCTTAAAATAAAGAATAGTAAATTTTAACCTTTCTTTGATGACTCAGTACTATCAATAACCATCCACTTATTATGATGCTATACTTCACAGCATAATTTTCTCTCTGCTTTTGAACATACTTTCTTCTCCTCTGATCTCAGTCTATCATGTGATACATCTCAGCTATTTTTTCATTCAACAAACCCAATCGTATGCAGTGTCTCCTACATGCCAGGTACTATGCTACTAGGAGCTAAGGACTTAATGAGAAAAACAAGCATGGTCCCTACTCTTGGAGAGCTCGCCTTCTCTTTGGGGAGAAAAGACATTAATGATATTATTACACAAATAACATATGCCTATGTGTGTAAACAGCTCTCAGAGAAAGGTAGAGGATGATGTGAAACAGGTGAAAGAGGTATAAGAAGGCCAGGAACTTGGGGCTCCAAGAGAGAGATAAGAGTGCATTAAGGGTATTATAGTAAGGAAGATCTATCTAGTTACTGGCATAAACATTCAGATAGGAATTGCTCCAAGCGACCCCAGCACATTATGAAGTAACTGTACATCCTCAGCCCAAAAGACTAAAAACCAAAACAAAAGTGAAAAGCTTTTAGTAAACATATTGCTGGGGTTTTACTGGTATTTTTATTCAGAAATTATGGTGAGTGTATGTGGGTACAATGAGTAAAGTGTGTTGGTGTGATTGAGAACTGCTATTTTCCGCTTGAACATAGAAAATACTGGAGTAAGATGAATGAGATGAAGAAGGGTTAGCACACCAGTGCACACCAGTATAAACTCATGATGTAGTTCACCTTAAAAAATATATATATATATATGCAGTTAAATTTATATTAAATTTAAATATTTATATATATCTATAGAGAGAGAGAAAGAGAAATTGTTTCATTTCCTAACTCTGGCTGTGCCCACTGAAAAGGCTGAGAAACAATGACAAACCCAGTCATAATGAGAACACCTGAGCCCAAGACTGTGGTCTCCAAATGCCATTGCTCACTAATAGGAAACAGGTTTCCTTGCAAAAAAGGTGATCCCAGCTCTGAGGCAGGAAATGTACAAGAGGAGCCTTACTGTCATATTAGGAAGCAAGACAACTATATATATATATAAATCCAAAAAAAACCCCCCCAGAAAACAACTAGTGTTAAATGGAAAGGACTCAAGAACCAGACTGAATAGTTAGCAGGCAATAGTCAAAATGAGGCCATTTGAGTATCAGTTAATGGTAAAGACTATAACTGACTGAACCACACCAGATATATATCATTTATGCTCAAGAGTTTACAGTAATACTTTTAAAAATGGTGACTAAGGAGAAAATTATGAACAAATTTTATGTTCAAGGCCGGTAAATAAGAGTCAAGTATTTTCCTCTTTTTATACAAAGCTGCAAACACTGAGTAAACAAACAGTAGGTGAGGGGAAGTTTCTCGTCTAGAACAATGGTTCCTGGTAGTAAATGAACAAAGAGTAACAGAATTAGACTAGCATCATTTCGCAATCGCCTGTAAATTTAGGAATTTAAACAAAGATCTCATTGCAAAAAGATACACGACTAACCAATGACCTCCTGACACGAGACCAACTGTGAAGCCATCAGGCAGAACAAAGGGAACCAAACACTGCGTCTAGGGCGTCCCAGCAGTTCCCTAGGAAGACAGACAACAGAGGCACACGCCCAACACCACCGAGGAAAGGCACCTTGAAAGGCACCGTCAAAAGCCACCACTGAAAGCCAGACGGTGGAAATTCTACTGCACAAATGATCCGGTTTCTTCTACAGAAAAAAACTGTAACATTAACAAAAAGATAAAAAGGGTAAGATGTGGCACCAGTAACTTATAAGGAGTTTAAGGGACGTAACTAGACTATTTATACTCTGATTCAAGTAAACTCTGAATTCTGGCATAATAAGTAAGTGTGTGGCAGAAAACGGTGGAACAAAATTGACGTACTGGCATTGCAGTGACCTGGGTCACCATGTATGACAGCAAAATGCCAGCATGAAATTCAAAGACTGAACTCACCATGCCAGACAAGATAAACTGTACCTTCTGGAACTGAACAGACAGGGATGGGCCCCCTGGCTTGTAGGTTTCCTCTTTTTTAAAGACATCAGTGAGCATCTTATTAATGTTATAACTTGAAAAGTATTTTCTGCCTCTAATGAAGATTTGAACTAGCTGAGGAAATGACCATTGGTTCCCCAAATTGCAGCCTTTCCAATTAAAAACTGCAAATTGTTTCATATCGTTAATGATTTCAACTTTGCAAAAAGCCGTTTCTACTCTTCCTTTTGTTTTAAGGGAATAAGTTCTAAGTGGATAAGTTTAAATGTAAAAATATCCTGAGATTGCAAGGTAGCTCTTTAAAAAAAAAAAATACTCTTGAAAAGTATTTTCTGCCTCTAATGGAAGATTTGAACTAGCTGAGGAAATGACCATTGGTTCCCCAAATTGCAGGCTTTCCAATTAAAAACTGCAAATTGTTTCATATCGTTAATGAGTTCAACTTTGCAAAAAGCTGTTTCTACTCTTCCTTTTGTTTTAAGTGAATAAGTTCTAAGTAGATAAGTTTAAATGTAAAAATATCCTGAGATTGCAAGGTAGCTCTTTAAAAAAAAAATACAATACCCTATCATTACTTGCAACTCTTTTTCAGGGAACCAAGATTATTTTCTCAAGACTGTGCAATAATATCAAAAAAAATCAACAACAACAAAAGGGAATAAATTGGAAACTGAAGTTAGAAAAGCCTGCAGCTGTCATTCGTAACACTGATTTTAAATTTCTGTGTTCATCCACAAAGCCTCATTGTTCTTTTTTCTGGGTTTTATAAGTCAGCATTATACACTGAATTTCACCAAACATTATACTAACAAATTTTTCATTTATCAGTTTTATATATTGAGGTTTCACACAGATTGTGTTTGAAAAAGGAGTTGATACTAAAAATTGACAAAGTAAAGATGGTCCTGGGTGTCGGTGGGGGTGGGGTGGGGGAAATCTTAGAATTTAGAAAGTGAAGAAGAGAATAATGTTTGCTGATCTGTTTATTATTGTATTAAATTCTATACTTGTCTTTTAAAATGATTCATCATTGCATATAATGTATTAAATACTATACATTATATGGGTAGCTTTTCCCTTCTCTAGGGGATGTTCCCAACCCAAGGAATCAAACCCAGGTCTCTGGCATTGCAGGCAGATTCTTTGCCAGCTGACCCACGAGGGAAGCCCAAGAATACTGGAGTGGGAAGCCTATCCCTTCTCCAGGGGGATCTTCCTGACCCAGGAATCGAACTGAGGTCTCTTGCATTGCAGGATTCTTTACCAACTAAGCTATGAAGGAAGCCTTATTGAATACTTTACCATGGAAAATATCAAATCAGTGCCATAAAATAAATATTTTGGATTCAACTGCAAAAAAGAAAAGAAAAAAGGTAATAAAAAATATTTGTAAATCATCAAATAAAGGTAGAGGATGACATTTGCACCTGTGGGTGATTGTTGCTGTAATTCTACAATGCCTAAATACAGGAAGAAAAGGGAAAAAATGGAGTTCTTGTATAACTTTCCTCCCACGTGATGGCAAATACTTGGATGCCAGTGATGTCTCCGTGGTCTCTTATATCTTTCTCACGTGTAGAGTTATGCAGGTGAAGGGCTGGAACCATCATGGATGCAACGCATTTGCATATGTGAATAGGTTTTCAGAGAATAGAAGGAAAGAGGCAGAAAGCATTTCATCTATCTGTGGTTTCATGGCCCCTGCCATCACCTATCCCGCCGGATACTTTCTGATTCAAGGGAAGGAATATGATGTGGTGGAGAGGGTATGGGTTTTATTACTCAGACTTACTTAAGGTCAAAACCAGCATGTTTATTATTAGCAGGGTAGCTTTGAGCTGACTCACTTCCGTTCTGTGTAGGCTCTCTTATCTGCAACATAGAGATAGCAATATCCACCTTGTCACGATGTCTTGTATATCTTCTAAGAAGTAACATATAAAATTCACCTAGACTCAGCACAGTGTTTGGTAAATAGCTTCCACTCTGTTCTCGGGACCTTGCAGAAACGCTGACCAGCCTATTTGAGCAACAGGGATCAACGTTCTGTCTTAGAAATGGACTTTCCAGGCCACAGATGCAGCTCATCCTGTTCCTGGGAGTCATGCAGAAGCTCTGCCAGAAATCCAGCCTTGAGTCTCATGCTAGCCTCCCTGAGCCCCACTTTAGTGGTCATCTGTGAACATACCTGATCCAGAAAAGAGGAATAAAAAAATGGGAGGGAACAAGGAGCAGACTCCTCCAGAGGCCAACTCCAGGAGGACAAAAAGTCTGCCTCTTGACAATGCCAATCCCCATCACTAGGCCCTGGAGACTTTTCCTTTTGTTTAAATCAAAGTCAATATTTTCTAAGCCCTAAATAAAAACTGAAAGTGAAAGTGGCTCAGTTGTGACTCTTTGTGGCCCCACGGACTATACAGTCCATGGAATTATGGGAGGGAACAAGGAGCAGACTCCTCCAGAGGCCAACACCAGGAGAACTAAAAGTCTGCTTCTTGACAATACCAATCCCCATTACTAGGCCCTGGAGACTTTTCCTTTTGTTTAAATCAAAGTCAATATTTTCTAAGCCTTAAATAAAAACTGAAAGTGAAAGTGGCTCAGCTGTGACTCTTTGTGACCCCATGGACTATAGTCCATGGAATTCTCCAGGCCAGAATACTGGATAAAGAGGAATAAAAAAATGGGAGGGAACAAGGAGCAGACTCCTCCAGAGGCCAACTCCAGGAGGACAAAAAGTCTGCCTCTTGACAATGCCAATCCCCATCACTAGGCCCTGGAGACTTTTCCTTTTGTTTAAATCAAAGTCAATATTTTCTAAGCCCTAAATAAAAACTGAAAGTGAAAGTGGCTCAGTTGTGACTCTTTGTGGCCCCACGGACTATACAGTCCATGGAATTCTCCAGGCCAGAATACTGGAAATGGTAGCCTTTGCCTTCTCCAGGGGATCTTCCCAACCCAGGGACCAAACCCAGGTCTCCTGCCTATGTGGATTCTTTACCAGCTGATCCACAAGGGAAGCCCAAGAATACTGGAGTTGGTAGCCCATCTCTTTTCCAGTGGATCTTTCCAACCCAGGAATTTGAACTGGGGTCTTCTTTATTGCAAGTGGATTCTTTATCAGAGAATCCTAAAATGAGGGGGCACCTTCTCTCCACATTTAAAAGCAAGCACTTGCCACTTCAGCTTTCAAATTATATAGCATTGAAAATAGTATAGCTGAAAGAAACGTGGCCTTTGTAATTAACAGTTTTCTCTCTTTTCTTCCCCCTTCTGAAAGCCAACAGGGGAACAAACCGAACTGAAACACGGTTGTTGAAAAGGTTAAAAGGTTTTCATGCCCCTGGGTTCTATCTTTAGCTTCGCTTTGTGTATGACACAGAAGATGTTGCCCCAATGTATAGACTACGCGGGCACACACAGAGAGCCGCGGCGGCAACAGCTCTTCCAGGATCACCACGACAGTCCTCTTTCCAGGAAACCTAACAGCAAGCTACTCACTGACCCCTTTGCCTTTTCCCCTCAAACTCTCGAGCTTTATAAAGGGCCTAATGAGCAAGATGGCTGCTCACTACAAGCAGGAAGAAGTCTGCAGACAGCATTCAGTTGTGTCCACAGAGAGAGAAAGTCTGGAATTTGGTGCAAGAGAGACAAGGTGTTTGGTGAGTCGAGAACCAGAGTCAAGACTGTGAGCTTCTTTAGGCCAAAGATTCTGTGGCTGGCATTCAATAAATATTTGGAGAATTACTTAAATGCAGGGATGAATATGGGATGTCCAGAACTGCTCAGGAATTGTATGAGAAAACCTTTCCCAACTTGTAGATAGTGTAAGATTAAACTCAGCTGACAAAACGAGAAGATTTAGGAGTATCCACCTCATGTCCCAGTGATTGGGTCAGTTTTCAGAGGAAAAAATAAATATTTCATAAAAAAACACACACACAAAACAGGAGGGCAGTTTCTGAAAACTCATTTGTGAATCAAAACCAAAGTAGACCAAAGTGACTAAACATTCAAATGAAAGGGTAAAAAAAGAAGAGAGATTGCTGATTTTCTTTTCTTCTTGCCAGTGTGAAATTTTAAAGGTATTTCTTCCTGTCAAAAGGATGGCATCAAATGTATTTAAAGGATTCACATAAGCCTGCCTCTTCACATCCTTCTTGTTCTCATACACCTCACCAAGTTCTATAACAGCAGGTAGGTTTATACTTTAATCACTTCATTCTTTGAAAATGTGACCATTAATTCACATTAAAACTCCACTAATTTAGACCTTTAAGAGTTAATTAGACCTGAAAAACTCTCACTAGCATCTAGCTTAAGCCTACATTTTTCAAAAAAGGTTTAGAATTGTTTACCTCATTTAAGCATTCCTAAAGTTTACTTTATCACCATCATTTGTATCAAATAACATGATAATTGAAGGTGATCTAGGCTTTAAAGTGAGTCTCTGTGCTGTGCTTAGTCACTCAGTTGTGTCTGACTCTTTGTGACCCCATGGTCTGTAGCCCGCCAGGCTCCTCTGTCCATGGGGATTCTCCAGGCAAGAATGCTGGAGTGGGCTGCCATGCCCTCCTCCAGGGGATCTTCCCAACCCAGGGATTGAACCCAGGTCTCCCTTCTCCCTCAATGCAGGCGGGTCCTTTACTGTTTGAGGCAACAGGAAGGCCCTGAAAGTGAGTCTAGATTAAACCTTATAATGTTTGGTATAGATGAAAAGCCCTTGAGATTTGCAGTAAAAAGTTAAAATGTCTGGGCTCAAGTTCCAGGTATGTTATGCACCATTTGTGCAATCTTCCACAATCATTTAACTTTGCTGAGCACCACTTTCATCATTTATGAAAATAGGAACAGAAAGAAATACTTCTCTAAGAGTCGCTCTGAGAATTACATCGATGTAATGCAATAAATTTTATGAGCTGTATGCAAATTATATAATTATCATCATCACAATTATCATCCCCACCATTGTCCAGACTTAAAAATAATTCAAATAAGAGAGGGTAAGAAAGACTCAATGGTTCCTCAACCTCCTTAACCAGCACCACCCTGTAGATTGTGCCACTTTAAGTCACAAAAAGAGCCACATTATCTGCATATAAATTTCTACTTGTTATACAGAAATAAATTGCTTCTGGCTCTAGAAATTGAAGAACACAGAGAGGGAAGCAACTTGTGATGAATTTATTATTCAGGTATGCTTCATGAATTAAATTGATAAATGTTTATTGAGTGAGCATTTATTATATAACAAGCTCTGTTTTAGGTGTGAGGTCAGAGCAGTGACCTAAGCAGACACAGTCTCTGCTATTGGAGAGCTGACAATGAACTGATGCTTGTGGATTCTAAATCGCTATCTTCCCCACTTCATATTATGCCAGTGAGTGCTGGGGCTCTCTCCTCCACGTGTTTTCCTTCTCTCTCTTCCCTCCCTCTCAGCACAACTTACAGAGAAACTAACACCTGGCCAGGGAGTACCAGCATAAGTTGTCAAGCCCCAGCCTCCCGCCCCCACCAGGGGCTTTGTAACCTCAGGGTTTAAGGATGCCCAAAGGCTGACGTATTTGTAGCCCATTGTAGCACGTGGGCTGGGAAGCTCTGCATTATATATAGTATAGTCAGTGATTCAGAAATTAATATTGACTTCCTCCCACATTAACTATTATGGCACACATAGAACATACAATTCCTCGTATCAGATACACAGCAGCTTGTATCTCTCACTTATTGCTGTCAATTTACTGCTTTCAGCAGGTCAGAAAGATGAAGTTAAAATGACTTCTGTAGTCTGCAGGGAAAACTAAACAGGCACCCGAAATAACATTCTAAAAATACGCTAGTAAATCATTACATCAAAGAGTAAAATTTAGGAATTAATGTTCAGGAGCCAAGGAATTTCTGAAATTTAACACCAGCTTCAGAAATCAACCTAAACACTGTGATCTACGTTATGCAAGCTACATTCTTGATTCTTGCTCTT